>CAUYRH010019020.1:0-75954 GCA_963574655.1 Perodicticus potto
TGAGAGTTATAAAGGAATTCATGAAAATTTGTAGTTTAACTGCAGAAACAGGGCTTACACATCCAAACATTTACATTCGTAGTTACAGCATAGTTAGGTGTGTGTGATTGTATGAGCATAGGTGATGTGTTTATGTATGTGCTTGTATGAGCTTATATGATAGGCATATGTATGTGTGTATGATCGTATGAGCATATATGATGTGTTCATGTATGTGTTTGTGATCATGTGAGCATGTATGATGTGTTTATGTGTATGTGATTGTGTGAGCACGTGTGATGTGTTTATGTATGTGTATGTGATTGTGTGAGCACGTGTGATGTGTTTATGTATGTGTATGTGATTGTGTGAGCATGTGTGATGTGTTTATGTGTATGTGATTGTGTGAGCACGTATGATGTGTTTATGTATGTGTGTGTGATCGTGTGAGCACATATGATGTGTTTATGTATGTGTATGTGACTGTGTGAGCACATATGATGTGTTTATGTGTATGTGACTGTGTGAGCATGTATGATGTGTTTATGTGTATGTGACTGTGTGAGCACGTATGATGTGTTTATGTATGTGTATGTGATTGTGTGAGCATGGATGATGTGTTTATGTATGTGTATGTGATCATGTGAGCATGGATGATGTGTTTATGTATGTGTGCGATGATGTGAGGTGTGTGCTGTTGTGCAGTGAACCACTCTATACTAGGGCAACAGAAGGAAGATGCACCTATTGTAGTCTAGGGTTAAATATCACTTTTCCTAGAAGATAATGAATTCAGAACTGAAACGGCCCTGGCTGCTCTGATATCACATTGTAAGTATTGTCATCAAGCTATCAAACATGTTTACTAAAGCCATTTTATGCATGTCTTCATACAAAAAACTCCCATAAATAGGAAAAGAAGACAGCTCCTGCCTGTGAGGAGTTTATATTCTAACACAAAGTAAGCCTCAAGGCATAAATACCCAGATTTATACTATGCAGATTAACTTAATGTTAGCAACATAAATAGCTGGGCATTCTTTGAGCCAAGCTCTGGTCCACGGCAACTGGGCAAATATTTGAAGAGAATACTTGCATTCTGCATTCTTAATTTTTATTTTCAGAGCCTGCTAACATGCCTCGGAAAGCTATGCAGACCCCCTTCTGCAAGCTGGTTGATCCCTTGGCTAGCTAGTTCCAGTCCCTTTACTAGTTACATGTCACTACCTCTTAGTAGATGATTTGAGTCTCTCTCTTTCTCTCTTTTCTTCCTCCTTGCCTATAAGTTCTCCTTTTTATTTATTTTTCTTTTTTACATATACATGTATTTATTAGGTTTCCACGTTTTGCATTCACAGAATTAAAAAGGCTTAAAATTTAATAACAATAACAATGTTTAAGATAAGGACTAGAAACAAAAACCTCGGAAAGAAGAAACAAAGATAAATACATTCAGAAAAGAAATCAGACGATTGCTGCAAAGAAATATTAAGCAATAATAATAATAATAATAATGCAAAGAAAGTATCATTCACATTGTTAGATAAGAATATGTCTATTATGGAATGCTTTCACTCTGAGGCTCAGTACGGAGTCATCAGTTAACTTCTTAATTTTTTCCCAAAGTCTCAAAAAACAGACAACTAATATTTATAAATAAAAGTAAAAGATAATTTCAAAAAACAGATCATGCCAAATCTTATACACAATAGAAAAAAAGAAAAACTTCAAAATCATTCTACTTAGTCTGGATACACCTGATATTAAAATTGGAGAAAATATATTATTATAAAGGGAAATTACAAACATATTTCACTTATAAGTGAGGATGCACTATCCTAAACAACATAGTAATAAGTTGAATTAAAAATTAATGTTTAAGTAATGTACTTTGGTCAAAATTAAATCCAATTTATGTGAGAATTAGTCACTATTCTCTTTCCTTTTTTGGTTTTCTCTCCCTCTGGACGTTCCCCTTCTTTACCTCCATCTTCCTATATGCACCACTAACCAGATCAATTTCTGAAATAATTACTTACATAGATTTTTTCCCCCTTATATCTACAGGCAGAAAGATTTTATGAAATTACCTTAGATTCCATAGGGTCATACGACACATATTTTTGCTAATACAGGGGGCGACGGCACTGCTGTAGACTTCCTTGCCTTATCTTCCAGGCTGTGTCCAACACTCAGACTCAAACTGAGCTCGCCTTCCACCCCCACCCACACCCCACGGAGCTGCCCTTGTGTTACCACGGTTGCCTTGGTAGGCAAGTGTCTGCTTTCCAAATCATGACAAGCGACGGTCTTACCAAATGTTTGCCCCTCTATTACACGACCACCATCTCTTCTGTCTGCTGTGTCAGTCTCCTCAGGGACTTTGCCCGGCCACTAAACTAATGTCACATTTTTATGTTTCCGTGATAGCAGCATCTCTATTCATGTAAGATTCTTATTGGACAGGTTTAAAAAACATTATCATATCTTTTCATAGCTAAGCTTCTTGGGTGGGTAGATTAGTTTCGGAAGTTCTCAGCTATTATTAAGATATCTTTAAAAGATTTTTCATAGTTTTTTCTCCCCTCTCCCCTGATTCTCTCAGTATGCATATGTTAGTGTAGTAATGCTATTCCATGGACCTCAGCCTCTGTTTATTTTTATTTATTTATTTTTTCTGTTTTTAAATTTGGATTACCTCTATAAATCTATCCTCAAATTGGCTGATTATTTCTTCTGACAGCTCAGATTTAATCTTGAGACCCTCATGTGTATTTTTCATTTTGGTTATTTTACTTTTCTACGTGAAAATTCCCATTTGTCTTTGTTTTCATAATTAATGTCTCTTTTTGAAGTTATCTATTTGATGGGATGTGGTTGTTGTTCCTTTAGTATAGTTATGAAGGTGCCTGGAAGTCTGTGTTTGCTAAACATCCATCTGAGCCCCCTTACAGTATATTTCTTGTGTTTACACACAAACAGGTGTTTCTGTGTATGTCTCCTAAATTGTTATTGAAGACTGAATATTTTATATAACATATGAACTCTGGGCACTGGGCCCCTTTGCATCTCAACCTCTGGCATCGTTTGTTTTTTATGATGACATTAGATCTGTGACATTTTCTTGCAGTGTGCTACCTCTCATATCTCAGCCTCAATTTAATTTCTCCATTCTACATATTTTGAAGCCTGGATTCTTAGGAGTTGCCCTTAGAGACAGCACTGTTTAGTCATCACTCTGATTGGGCAGGAGACACACATATGTCTCCTGAACCACCACCCAATTCATCTCTTATCATTGGATTTTTGTGTGGTTTGGAGGCTACTTTCAGTATCAAGGGAGTTCTCAAGGTTGCCCTGGGATCAGTCGGAAACTTGCAGCTCGGAACGTCCCTCTCAGGCTGCTCCTCAGAGGATGTGACTGCCAAGGTCACTTTGGCTTTAGCCAAGCTCTCTTTGGCCATATCTTTCCTTGATCTCCCATTGAGATTCTGATGAGTTACTGGTCTGTCATAAGCACCTGTCAGCCTTCTTAGACTTCTTACACTGTCATTCCAGAAGTGCCAACTTTGAACTCCCTGTATTTTGTCTACAATCTGATGTTATATTATCAATATCACTGGAAGAATCTGCCACATGTCTAGATAGCAAAGCAATAAATTGCACATTTTCCTAGATTTTCTTTACATCTATATCCATTTAATAACTAACTCCTGCCAATTGGAGACATGCGTCTCAAATCTCTCTGTTCCTTTCTAGTCCTACTCTCCAATTCTCCTTAGGACTCTCATATGTGGTCTCCACACATGTATTCTTTTTGTTGTTGTTGTTGTAGTTTGGCCGGGGTTGGGTTTGAACCCACCACCCTCAGTATATGGGGCTGGCGCCCTACCCACTGAGCCACAGGCACCACCCTCCACACATTCATTCTTAGCTGTCTTAAAATATCTACCCTTCCCCCGCCACTCTCAGTAGCCTATTTGAGAAGGAATCATTGTAAGCACCTATTGAACATCCACTCCTGACTTCCCTTGTCTACTGAATGAATTGCTGAGTCCTAACATCACATTAGTTCCCCGAGGGGGCATGTTTTGTACGTTTTCATATCTCCTCACTTCCCATCTTGCCTGGGGCCTCTGACAGTGAAAGCAATGCCTGTGTCCCCCACTTAGTTCTTTCATTTCACACTTTCATTTCTTTGCACAGATTGTTCCCTTGCCTAGAGTTCCTATATCCATCTTTCTTTTGCTTTATAACTTTTACTCATTCTTCTAGACTCGTTTCAGGCATGATATTCCCTAGTGAGGTTTTCAGGAGCCCCAGGTTGAGTTAAGTTTCTCCTTTTATACCCTTGGAATCCCCAATGACCAGCTCTTCTGTATTACCACCTGAATTTGATAATCGGTTAAAGTTCCTGCTGTCATACCCTAAGTTCCCTGAGGTACGGCCTAGTTTCTCAGCCTGCAACCTCTCAATGGCTTCTTTTTGTAAATCCCAAAATATTAAGGAAGTCTAAATGTTTTTGTTACCTGGATAGCTTTTGTCAGGGTTATAAGTACGCCGATCACCCTGTTGGGTAAGTTTGTGCCCCTCCGGTCCTCCCTGCTGGATTTCCAGTGACTTTTACTCCTCTTTGTGCACGATGTTCTCTCGATGGCTTCATAGCATTGAAGGATGCACACTTAGATTTTTAAAATGCCCAGAACCCTTTGCAGATGCTGTTGTGTACTTTGGAAGGGTCTCCCACCCTCATGTCTTTCTTCTCCTTGTCATTAATCACTGGAACTCCATTCTGCTTTTACTTCAAATGCCATTTTATCAGGGAAAGCTTCCTTCAACCTGAAATTAGATTAACTATCTCATTTATATTTCATATCTGTTGGTAATTATACCTTTACTGATTGTTTGATTAATGCTTTTCCTCCTTGCCCTCTAGGAGAAACTCTCTGCTAGCAAGGATTGTATTTATTTTGCTTTTTTTCCCCCTAGAACACATTCAATGAACAGGTGGAATAAACTTACAATTGGCGGCTGGACTTTCATGGTGATGTCAGTGTTTGACTCGAACAGCCTGGCTTTTTCCTCTGCTTTCTGAGCTGAAAATAATGCTGCAAAAGATTGATATTCATAAAATAATTAGTGGTGGAAATGTAACTATCAGAAAATATGCAAAAATAAGTCAGATTTATATTTTAGTTTTCAATTGAATTATTTGTATGTACAATGTGGCTGATTTAATTGATTCGGTATTTTAGGCCTGTCAGATAGAATAGTCTTAGATTTCTACAAATGTATGAAAATATCAGTCTTCATTTTTCTCCATAGGAGCCCTTGTGTGAAGGTTTTCTAGAAGCCTTTCTCCCTGGCCTGTCACACTTGAGTAAATGAACTCTGTCCAGATGAGCTCTCTGTGTGTAGAAAGTGTGTCCATCACCTATCTCTCTTGAGTACATTAGATTATTTGTTTACATACTTGTTTCCCATGCAAGCCTATGAGCTCTCTCATATAACAAAGGAAACAGGTTCCGTGCTTGTAGCACAAACATCTAGGGTGCCAGCCACGTACACCAGAGCTGGTGGTTCGGATCCAGCCCAGGCCTGCCAAACAACAATGACAACTACAACCAAAAAATAGCCGGGCATTGTGGCAAGCACCTGTAGTCCCAGCTACTTGGGAGGCTGAGATGAGAGAATCGCTTAAGCCCC
The DNA here is from genome assembly GCA_963574655.1 of Perodicticus potto. NCBI lineage: Eukaryota > Metazoa > Chordata > Mammalia > Primates > Lorisidae > Perodicticus > Perodicticus potto. The sequence goes on from CAUYRH010019020.1 coordinate 5,686, forward strand.
AGAGTTGGAGGTTGCTGTGAGCTGTGATGCCATGGCACTCTACCCAGGGCAACAGCTGGAGACTCTGTCTCAAAAAAAAAAAATAAATATAACAATGGAAACAACTTTGTTATCTTAATTTTTTTAACCTCAGCTCCTATCATGGTGCCTGGCACAAGAAGGTTTTCAGTTACTATTTGTTCAATAAATAAATGAATCAATTAATGAGTGCTTCAGAATCATTAAATGCTTTTCATAATTGAAATTATGATAAATGGGGCGGCACCTGTGGCTCAAAGGAGTAGAGCGCCGGCCCCATATACTGGAGGTGGCAGGTTCAAACCTGGCCTGGGCCAAAAACTGCAAAAAATTAAAAAAAAAATAGTTATGAAATTATGATAAATAGTATAGTCTAAATTTACTTCATCTGAAAAAAGCCTTTCTCTTCACAATAAATAAGCCAAAGGATTATTATATTTGCTAAATCTTCTTTCTGCTTGGCATTTTTATGCTTTTATTTTTAATCTATTTATCATTTATTCATGAATCTGCTCTTCTCTTGTGTTATCTTCGCTTCTGATAAACGTTCACTAATTTTTGAATAAACCTCTAAGTCTAAAATTGATCATTAGGGCAATTTAGTGCAATTAGGAGAGTGTGGTTCCAATTACATTATCAGAATAAAAATAACTCTTAAGGGATTTTCATACAGTAGCTTCTTTTGAATTCTCCAAATGTTTAATAAAGCAAAAGAGAAGCTCTCAGTTCTGTGATCTAATTCTTGAAGTGATTATTCTAGTCAAAACAAAATAAATTATAATCTTACAGTAAAATATAATGAAATATAATAAACAATGTGTGTCGTTAAAAATCTCATTAGTACTCTCATAATGGTGCGATATTTATGGGACGTATGATACCGGTAGAATTCTTAATCTCCGTCAGGCCTTAGAGCATCTTCAAAGCCCCTGAAATCAATCAGACAATGTATTTTTGACCTTGTCATCCTTGGGGGAAGACTGAGCTCAGCATCAAGCTAAAAAGCTTCTGCACATCTAAGGGCACCATGACTAAAGCAAACAGAGAGCCTGCAGAATGAGAGAAGATATCTACATGATATAACTCTGACTAAGGGCTGATAACTAGAATCTACAGAGAACTCGAACCAATCAACAAGAAAAAAAGCAAACAACCCCATTTATCAATGGGCAAGAGAACTTCTCTGAAGATGACAGATGAATGGCCAACAAATCCATGAAAAAAATGCTCATCGTCCCTAATCATCAGAGAAATGCAAATCAAAACCACCCTGAGATACCACCTCACTCCAGTGAGATTAGCCCACATCACAGAGTTCTGAATCTGCAGATGCTGGTGTGGCTGTGGAGGGAAGGGAACACCTCTACACTGCTGGTGGGAGTGTAAGTAAACTAATACAACCTCTATGGAAAAAAGTATGGAGAATTATAAAAAAACTAAAAGTCGGCCTTCCATTTGATTCCACAATCCCATTACCAGGTATCTACCCAGAAGAACAAAAATCATTTTCCACAAGGACATTTGCACCAGAATGTTTATTGTAGCTCAATTCCCAGTTGTCCAGATGTGGAAGCAGCCCAAGTGCCCCTCTACCCATGAATGGATTAACAAACTGTGGCACATGTGTACCATGGAGTACTATTCATCCCTAAGAAAAGATGGAGATTTTTCATCTTTTGTGTTTACCTGGATGGAGTTGAAACACATTATTCTTCATAAAGTATCTCAAGAATGGAAAAAATAGTATCCCAAATACTCAATACTAATAGGAAACCAATATATAAACAACAACAAGCCCACACAAAAGAAAAAACACAAGTATAGTCTAGCAAGGTGGAGGGGAGAGGGGCGAGTGAGGAGAGGAAGGACAGGAGGGCCACTGCCGGGGTCACACCTAATGTGCACATTGGGGGTGTTAACGCCCCCTGGGTGAAGGGCTCAACTACAACTTCAAATTTGCTTTAGAACTGAAATCACTGTAACCTAAGTATTTGCACCTTAATATTAACCTGAAATTTTAAGAAGAGGCAAAAACAGATGAATAATTCTGAACACCAGTTCTCACAACCAAATCTTGCTACTTTTCCTGGACAGGTACAAAGTTTCCAATAAAGGTCCTAATTCTGAAGCCTCTTTGATTTAGCCAGCCCTATCCCACATTCATAATGATTTGCTCTTACTCAAATAACTTCTACAGATGTTAGGGAATTTGAAAATCCTGCCCTTTAAAGGAGACATCCTCAAAATACATAGGTGATTTTCACCTTCATTGACCACACTTTAATTTTTATGTTTTATGGTTTGGTAAATCTCAGCTAGACAGCTCAACATAAGCAAGTGGGTTTCTTTTTTTTTTTTTTTTTAAATACATGTATTTTATTATTTTTCATTACATTATTTCCCCCCCCAACCCGTCCGTGATAAGACAGAATTGATTTACAGAAAAGAATACAGAAAACACCAAAGCTAGCAAGTGGGTTTCTAATAAATTAGAAAGTGTTGTTAGTTGGCAGAAACACCGGGAGGTACCGAGGGTGCTAATCACATAACACGTGACATCTGGAACGTGAACCTGAAGCTTTTCTGGACTGGAAGTTCACTCTCATTTCCTCTGCCAGGCGTGTAAGGAGAAGTGTTCAAGAGAGTGTTGAGAGCACTGCCTGATGCTAAGAAAAAACACTCCCTACGTGAAAAGGGAAACAACAACGTGTCTGAATGGTTACTTACGTGCCACTAATTGCAGAGCTGGCTTGTAATTGTGGAAGTAAAATGTAAGCAAAAGAAAACAAAATCCTTGCCCCAAGAAGACCAGGTTTCATTCAAACAAACCAAAACATTTGAAGAGAGAACATCAAAAAGCGGCTTGTGAAGCTATTTGGCACGCTCTGCTGGTTCATGTTTTCATCTGTAGAAATCGTCACGTTATGTCCTAATGTGATGAAATCTTTGCTAACATGGATGGGCACAAGCAGGAACAGAGCAGCAGCAACGAGTCTGCTGATTTGACACTGCACTTTGGCGTCCCAGAATTAACTTCGCTTGTGGGTATTTGCTCCAACCCAGCCAAATGTCATTCCGAAAGACAGCCTCGTTGGAGCCTCTATGCTACTGGTGAGTGTGCTTACCAAGCTCTGGATTTCAGTGACCGTGGCAGAATGCAGGCCAGACTCTACCCAATGTCAAAATGTGTTTTCTAGCCCCATGTCAGCATCCTTTAGTGATGCGACATTTGTAATTTCTGAAAAATTCCCATGAAACTCAGAGGTTGTTGACCTGAGCTAAACTCCCTATGGCTACCAATGTCATTCTCGCTCTTGTTTAACCTTCCAGGTTGATAAAAATCAATACTTTCTTTCATAGAATTCTGACTTTCTTAACAGCGTTCAAGTTCTTGTGAAGGTTGTGGAACAGATAAAGGGACAGGAGCTATTCTTTTACTTTCCAGAGCTATTTTCTACATCTGTCCAAGAAGAGGAGAATACTAGAAATGCTATAAGAAATAATTATTTTGAAATTATTCAGTTTTGGACTTTTGAATGGAGTGAGGGTAATTTCTGAAAATAGTTGGCTATGTCATTAATATTTAGAGTCATTTAAACTATTGTTAAAATCTTTGAGCTTAATGCCCGTTATTAACTCCTATGCCTATGTTTGATTTCAATTATTGCTACTTTATTCTTAAGGAAAGCAGTTTGTAGCAACTGTAGGATTGACATTTAAAAAAATGAAAAGCTCACTATGTAGCCCTCAGTAGAGCTCTGTAGCGTCACAGCTCACAGCAACCTCAAACTCTTGGGTTTAGGTGATTCTCTCGCCTCAGTCTCCCAAGTAGCTGGGACTACAGGCACCTGCCATAATGCTTGGCTATTTTTTTTTTTGGTTGTAGTTGTCATTGTTGTCTGGCAGGCCTGGGCCGGGGTTGAACCTGCCATTTCCGGTGTATGTGGCTGGCGCCCTAGCTGCTGAGCTTCAGGTGCCAAGGCACAATGATAACATTTTAGATATATTATCTTGAATAAAATACTTTTTAAAAAAGGTAGATTCCTCTAACATTTCCATTAAAAATACCACTGGAAAATCCAAAATATGGGTAATACCAGAAACTCAGCTAAATAATTTTCTGAACCATGATGCAAGCCCAATGAACTTTGCATTGGCAATTCAAAAATAAATAAAAAAAAAAAAAAAAGAAAAGAAAAAGCTAAAAGGAACCGACCTCAGTGACATCTTTGGTTTTACACTACATTTTCCTGTTTTGTTTGTTTCCTTTTGGAAGAAACTCTTCACGATATGGAACTTTCCTCAAATCAATGTAATAAACATTCTGAAAGTGATTTAATCTCCCATTGTCTGGGCCTTCAAAAGATAATTTAATCTCTTCCATGTGATGAGCCCACATCAATATTGTTCTCTAAGCCAAGAGTGGTGATCTTTCTGTCCAGGGTCAGAGTGTAACATTTTAGACTTTGTGGGCCATGGGCTCTCTGTCCAGTGACTCAGCATCTGCCGTTGTACAGGAACAGCAGCCACCAGTAACCTGGAAATGGAAATAAGTGTGGCTGGGGTCTAAGAAAATTTTGTTCACAAAGCCAGGCAGTGGGCCAAAGCGGACCCACAGGTACTAGTTTGCTGATCTTTGCTCTCAAGCATCTGGAAAGTTTGGCCCAAACCTTTATTGAGGTCCCACTTTATAGATATGGACATATAAAAGAATGTAACCATTCAGAATATACATAGCATATATACAAAAGCAGCATTTGTGTATTTAAATCACACATTAGGTGACTCAGAGTATATGTTGTTGCTCCAGGATACAATTATCTTGAGAATATCATTCCATATTTCCTACATGGGGAACTCAATGGTCCACATCCCCCGACCCTTAGAAAATATTGTTATGTGCTCACAACATGCTGTTTACCTGACACTGAGGCTGATACATGAGATTTTGAGTAATCAGAAGTTGGAAGCCTTTCTGCAATAAAAGCATGTGAGAATATACACTCAGCTGTCATAGTGAGCAAATTCATGCACGTGATGGTTAAGAAAAGACATTGCCAAGTGTTTGTAAAGTGCAACTTTACACAACTTTGCAGAAGTATATCCTTCTGCTGTCCAGACTTCATATCATCAGGTGCGCCCTGTAAAATGCATAAAAGAATGGGCACTTAAAATTTGTTAAGTCCTTGTTATGTGACAGGAACCACTCTGATCTTTATGTCTGTTAGTATATTTAATTCTTACAAGGTAATTAATATTACTTTTTGATGGAGGTGATGTTACCACCCCACTCTGCCCCTTTTCCTTTACATGTAAAAAACTAGGACATAAGAAAAGTTATGGAACTTACTCAACTTTATTCAGCTAGTAAAATACAGAGAGATAAAACTCATGACCTCTGTTCTTTATATATTTTTTCTTAATAGACAAGAATGAATAAAGGGAAAAATCAATTATAATGTATATTTCAATATAGTTAAGAGAAAAATTAAAAAATAGTTCTCACAGTAATCAATTAGGTAATATTTTATAAAAAATATTTTTAAATGACACCTGATAACAATAAAAGGAATTGGAAGGAAAATTTTGGTTCCCAGTAACTTTCATGTTATAACGGAATATGTCCAGAGTAAATTTTTTTGGAAAGACCTTTTTTTAAAAAAAAAAATCTAGATAGAGGAGAATTAACCAGAGGATGTGAAATGGGGAAAAAGAGACAAAAAAAAAAAAAAAAAAAAAAACCCTCCCCGAAAACCTTCCATTAAAGAGATTCAAAGTGTTTATACTTAACATGATTAAAAAATTCAAGGATGTTAGTTGTATAATGACTGTGATTTAATTGGATTCTTTGAATAATGTGACTAGCAACTTCTGAATAAACCAACTGGAGGTTCTTGAGAATATAGAGACCCACCTGTGAATAGCATTGAGTGTTTAATCTATACTGCACCAGTGTACACAGAAAAGCTATTAAACTACAGAGGCCTGTAAATGGAGGACTCAGGGGGCAGGTGGGAGGCAAATCTCGCATTTGCATGATAGAAGAAAACACAGCTAAGAGCTGGGACCCAATTCCAGAAGGTATTTGGTACTGGAACTGAGTCCATAGGGAAGACCCCGCTTTGCCTTCTTTACTGTTATTATCGCCACCATGCTTGGCATCATATAAGTATTGACTGACTGAGGACCTGGTGATAACTAAGATGGAAATTATACCAGATAAGACAACCAAACAAAACCCCCCTCAAAGCCATGGGCTTTTTTTTCTCACCTATGACACAAAACTTAACATTTATGAAGACATCACTGACATCTATTTCTATCCTTTGTAATCAAATTAAATGCTCAGCTCCCCAAGAGTTTTAGGCAAGCCCCGTTACCTAAGGTACTTACCTCATGCAACTCCGAAATCTAGATTTTTTTCTATGAAAATTCATTTGAAGTAAGTTAGAGAATTTTAAACTGGCATTTTGTCTTGTTTATATTTCTAAGCAAATCTTACCATCAGGGATGAAAATGCCGTACTCACTCTGCTTATATGATTGCGTTATAACCAACTATAATCAATTTTGTCTATACACTAGATATCTTATGTCTAATTGATTGACCACCCTTCAACTATCAACACTTTAAATAAGGCCTTACATGCGCAGTGGAGAAAAGAATACAAAATAGATATTCTGTAGCTACAGGGTGATATATGAGAAATGTTTACCTTAATGTAGATGTTATAATTATCAATTTCAAAAAATGAGGAAATTTTAACATACAAAAGAATGACCTTATGGGTTGCTCAAAGTGAATTTGAAAAGAAGAAAAAAGTACCCTCACTTTTGAGTCTGATTTCTAAGAAGATGAAGAATGCTTACATCAAACTGGTTAACATAGCCTTTACCTCAATTAATTATTGTGTTAAGACATTTATGCTCTACTCTTCATAGATTTGACATGTACCCTTGCAATACACACCATAGCATTCCAAATTGTATATAAAATCAGCACATTGTACCCCATAAATGCATTAATGTACACAGTTATGATTCAATAAAAAAAATTAAGAGAAAAACAAAACAAAAACAAACAAAATCTAAGAAGATGAAGATAACACAAGACTGCAAACTTGTGTACGTTGAAAATCCAAAGAGAATTGATCTTCTGAGAAAGTGAATCATCTGTTTCCTAATGCTGTTTCTTAATTCAAGACTGAGTTTTTTTATTTTTATTTATTTATTTATTTATTTGCAGTTTTTCACTGGGGCTGGGTTTGAACCCGCCACCACAGCATATGGGGCTGGCACCCTACTCCTCTGAGCCACAGACACTGCCCAGACTGAGTTTTTTAATTAAATTATAACTGTCTATATCAATGCATTTATGTGGTACAGTGTGCTGGTTTTATATACAATGTGGAATGCTTACATCAAATTTGTTAACAAAGCCTTCACCTCACTTACTTAACTCATTTCACCTCATAATATCTGTGCAGGTTCTATTATTATGCTCAGTCAGGAGACTCAGGCATGGAGAAAGGCTTGTCCAGTATTCATAAGTGCTGAGAGGAAGCTTGTCACACCCGCATAAATGATCATGTGAGACACGGATTGACAGTACATGCTGCAAAAGCTGAGGCTACCCATAGGTGCAGGACAGTCCCGAGCACTCCTCACAGAGTCTTTTTATTGAGAAGATACATCATGGGCAGAAAGATTACTAAGCAAAGACATGCAGGGGCTGGGTTCTCGGGGAAATGATCCCATAGGTGCCAAGGGAGTCTGTACTCAAGGAAATGATCTTCAAGGGTGGTGTGGGAAATGATCTCCAAAAATACTACATGCAATTTTTCTCCACTATCCTTCAAGGAACTTCTATAAAATGCTTAATGTTTAACATTAGCCTTACTACTACAGGACTGAACTTTGCTCCTCCAGGATTACTGAGTTACTTGGTGGCTTGCCTTCCAAGTTACACGAGATTTCCAGGTTTACCAAGAGAATGTCTTGTTCTCAGTAATTCCTGACATGAATTATAATATTGGTGGCTGTTGTAGTATGATGTTTGATCCTCTATAGAAGCTCTCAAGCTGGGCCTGGGCAGTTTGGATACAGAGTCCACACTCTTTTCCACCTCACAATGCCTTTTTCTGTTTGCCCAGGTCAGTGACTTTGGAGTTATTCTCCACTGTTCTATTCCTCTTAAACTTCACAAATCATATACTAGCAAATCCTGATGACTTTTTCATGAACATATACCCAGCTTCTGAACATGGTTTACCTCATCTAGTCTAACAACCTTTGTTTATACCACAGTGATTTTTCATTTATACTATCAAAATAGGTTCTAAGCCAGTTTCTAGTCTTTCATAGCTGGTGTTGCAACAGTCCACATAGACTGTATTGCCTTGTTTAAAGCACTCATTGTATCTCATCTATCCTCTTCTCAAAACCCTCCACTGTTTTCCTAAATCATTTAGTGTAAGGTCACGGTTGCTAAATTAGCTTAGTGCTCTGATGTGACCCAGTCCCCTGGACCTCATCATTTCCTCTGCTTCCTCCACACTGGTGTCCTTATGGTGCCTGGAACCCACCGAGCTCACTCTCACCTCTGGGCTTCTGTACTTTGTTTTCCTCTCACCCAGTCCCATCCCTGTGATTCCTCCATGTTGCTCTCAACTCATCAGTGCCATCCTGAAAAAGACCTTCCTTAAATATCTTGTGCAAAAGAGAAATTTTCTTTCCCCGTCACACTCACCTGCTTTCCCCCTTATCATTCATTTATCATCATCTGAAATAATATAATATATGCATCAGCTTTGGAATTGTTCATTTTTGATGTACCCCAACTAGAGATTTCTATTTTTCACTCCTGGATCTCTAGCACCTGCAAGGACACTTGACCCCAAACATGGCTCAGAAATTATTAGCTGAAATGAACAACAAAGTAACATGCATAGTTTTCTTAATTTAATTAACAGACTTTCTTATGGGCCATTCCCTAGTGCCACCGTTCCTTGAAATACCATGTAGGGCATTAAGTCAAATTCTAGACGTGGTGTTCTTGTCTAAATGAGATGAGAACCTTATCAATTTCTATCTTGGTTTATTTGTGGACTCAGGAGCAGCTAGCCCGGAATTAAGTCAACTTTCTTCCTCTGTTGACTTGTGCTCATACTCCTGGGTTGGTAGTATTCTAGCACATAGAATAGAATTCTAGAATGTATTCTTTTATCTTAATCCAATGGCAGCCAGACCCTGTGTGTTGGCCAGAAAAGGTCTCCTCTCAAAAAGTAATCTACTTTTCTCCCCCTCTCACACTTAACATATTCGCAGGGTTGACTAATAGATTTTAAGCCAATTCGTGGATTAATTTGAGACTGAGAAGAATTAGTATGTTGAGATGTTCAGGGGGAAAGTGTGTCTCTGATAACTCTTGATTGTCAAGGGCAAGAAAGGGTGAGTCTCAGTATATTTTTCACTTTTGACTTAGATGGTATGTTTCTTGAGAGAAAATAATTTATTCCTTTTTTAAAAAAATCTACTCAGTATCTTGATCTGCACTGTTCACTTAAAAAAAATCTACTCACTATCAAACATGGAACATTGTCAGTGGATGGCACATAATTGATACCTCATACATGTTTGCTGTTTGCATAATTATTCTGTGACTGCCAAAGAAATGTGAATTTATATTCTGAGCATGAAACTCACACTTCTGTTTCCTAGGTATTTTTTTTGCTTTCTAAGAGTAAAAGATCATTAATTCCTAATATATTGCTAGATAAATCTTTCTGTAGGAGTGAAATGTCACTTGTTTATAAGTCACAAAATAGAATTTTGTGAGCTGCTATATGAGAAAAAAATTCCCTTTCACCTATATAACTTTCTTATGCAAAATAAAAGTACTTTGTATTCTTCTGAGGGTTAACAGATGTTAGAAGACTCTTCAAAATAATGTATAAAACACTGCGAATGTGTAGTAGATTGTTGTGAATTCTTGTTGAACTCAATATAAGTCCATTTATAATTTTTCTAGCTAATAAAATCATACTGTAGACCAGGAGTGTCCAACCCCAAGGCCTATCTGGGGCATATTGGAAGAGGAGTTGCCTTTGGCCAAACATCAAATACATAAACACTAATGAAAGGTGATAAGAAAAAAGAAAGGTCTGTGCATAATTTTTGTGCTATTTGCCCCCACAGGTAAACAAAAAGTCCTCATATAATAGTCTTAATTATTTTTTACTAATATAAAAAATGTACATATCTTAGTAATAAAATGTCTTTTTTTGTAAATAATTTTGACATTGTATTTGAGACACTAATGCATCAATATCTAGTTTAATGGAAGTAATCGGAATTCTCAGTGAGTTCTCAAGGTGCTTATAAGGTATTTTGGTTCTAATTTTACTCTTAATGTGCTTTCTTCTTCTTCTTCTTGTTCCTCTTCTTCTTCCTTCTTTTTCTTTTTCTCCTTCTTCTTCTTTTTTTTGAGACAAAGCCTCACTCCATCACCCTGGATACAGTGCTGTGGCATCATCACAGCTCACAGTAACCTCCAACTTTTGGGCTCAAGAGATCCTGTTGCCTCAGCCTCCTAAGTAGCTGGGACTATAGGCACCTGCCACAACACTAGAGAAGGGATCTAGCTTCATTCTTGAAAATAGTTGCTGGCAAATATAGGTGCTGCCAAAAAGCGATGACATGCATAAGGCATGATTGGGAAGCGAGGGATATTTGTCTTTGGAAAGATGAGACCTATAAAAGCCCAGTAAGAGACAAGACCAAAATTTTCTTTAAGTTGAATGTCAGATTGCACTCCACAATCTGTGCATTCCATTTGAAAATTGGCAGGTAACATATTTATGTTGACTGAAAATGGAGTTGCAAAAGAACCCAAATATTGATTATTTTCCCAGAAATCTTGAAATCTGTTTTCAAATTCCTATATCAAAAGCAAGACTGCATATTTTTTGCTATTCATAAGACTGTGTTTAGACAACATGTCACAATGCATAAAATTATTTACCTTAATTGAGCTTGCCATAATTTTAGTTTCATTTGGAACATTGTTGGGGTTGGAAACATTGTATTGGTAAGTTGGTTTCCACCTTGAAAACTCATTTAAATGAGGGGTTAAGTCCACAAAAATTGCTGCATCTGTAAGCCAGTTTTTATCATGGAGTTCTGGCATAAATTTAGATTTTTGATACCATAAATGACCTGATAAAATCCTGTCATTTTGACAGGATCAAAGGATCCTGTCAAATCCTTTCAACATTTGGCCTCTACTTGGCCATCTTACTTCTGAAAAGTAAGTGATGCCAACATCAACAGTAATAATACTTTTTAAGGAATTTCTGGAATTGCTGATGAGTCATTCCCTTGGTCTTTATGAAATTCACAATCTTGATGATGATTTGCATGAAATTATCCATTTTTAAAGCTTTTTCACATAAACTTCCTTCATGTCCTGTGCAATGATACATCAAACATGAGTTTTGGGTGGCAATTGCATCGTCTTCTATTAATTTTACCTGTCTCTCTCTTTTACCTACCGTTGCCCAGGCACCATTAGTAATTTGTGCCAGATATGCTGACAGTGGGCAGAGAAAATCACTTTACCATATTCTTTACTGTTTTATACAATTTAATTTAACGATGTCTTTTAAGGACAGGAAAAAAAAGCATTTCGTCTGCAACATTATATTCGTCATCAATGCCTCTAATAAAAATGGCAGGTTGAGCTATATTTGAAGTATCAGTTCAAACATCTATTCCATTGCCAAAGTCCCAGTTCTTCAGTTCTCCTAGCTATAGTCTGTTGAAACAAACTGATTTAGCTGAATAGCTCCCCATTTTTCAGGCCAAATTATATCCACCATGCTTTCCATACTTTGCTTAATAATCTCACTATCAATAAATGGTTTTGATGCTTTTGCTATTAAATATGCTTCCACATAACTAGCTTTTACAATGGAATCTGAGTTGTAACTTTAAACTATTTTTATTGAGAAAACAGTTGCACTATTTTGTCCTTATAGTAAATCCTTCATATACATTGAATTTGGCGGTATGTTTTTGCATAAAATGTCTTTTCAAATTACAGTCTTTGAGAAATTGAACAAATTATCTACCAACGAAGCAGACTGCCTTAATTTTTGCCTTGCCAGAAAAAAAAAATGTAGTCATCTATTTGCTTTTCACTGATTAATCTTCCTTTAGCTATAATTTTCTTTTGGGGGGGTTGTTCTGTTTTCTTTTGAGATATCACAGAAGCCATGCTGAGATTAAAAATTAATAATAGACGAGAAATTATTTGCATGACATTATCCATTATCCAATTTTATTATTCAAATTAATTGGCAGCAAAAAAAAAAATTGACTGCAAAATAGAAAGCAAGATTTGGGTCCTTCCACATCTAGGCTGCTGATGTGGGGAGAGGCAGAGGGCTGATTACGAAGAACAGTAGGCCATGCATGAGACACTGTGGAGGTGCGGACTTTCCTTAATAATCAAACAAGAATGCTCACCTGACTTCTAAATAACATTAAACACCTCCCAAGATTACAATGGTAGGTTGAAATATCACTGATGATCACGGCCTCGTCATGTCACCACGAGTACATGTGATGCCAAATGGTGTCAATTCAACTGTCTGCTTGGAAGAGAACCCAAGGGAAGCCACACACTCTCGTAATATGGAGGATGTGCATGTGTACAAACATCAAGGGGGTGTGTGTTTATTCTACGTGATTCAGTGCATGACATCATGGTCTACAAAGCTCACGTTCGAGAACTGTGCTATTGAGTTACACCAGAAAGCACAAAAATGCCTCCTAGTGTTTTAAGTAAGTTTACAATGACGTGTTGGCTGGATTCACGGCCCTCCTGGGCCACATGTGGCCTGTGGGGCATGGGTCAGACACCCTTGATAGATGGAAATGAGAAATGAGAAGAGGTGTAGGTTAAGAACTTATACTGTTCACTTTTTAAAGGAAAGTTTCCCAACGAGCTGTCTCATTCCCAAAATGTAAACACGATGTAACAAAGAATGTAGGTGCACACTGATGTTTCACTGTATTTCCAACATTCACTTCAGGGCTCTAGGACATTGATTTGAAGTAGTCAAGAGAGAAACATCCGTTTTCAAAGCATTTACCAAACTTCAACATAAAATCAGAATTATGTGTGTGTGTATGAGTGATTATTTCTTCTTTGAGTTCTCAACCTAATTTTTGTTTTTGAGGGTCTTTGCCAAATTTCATGTCACTAAATGTAGCCATACTCACAGTTTTTTTCCCTATAATCTCAATGGGTTTAACTGTCCTTACCTCAAACACATGCACGAAAGATAACTAATGCCTGAGCAATCTGCTGGTAATTATATGTTTATCATGTCTCGCTTTTTATTTATGGAAATCACTAGAAACCATCAAATCTGTCAACTAAGGTACTAGGAATCCAGGCTAAAATCTGTCTTATTTCTAAATAAGAAACTTTGTGAGATTGGTGGTATTTAGCAGGGAGAAGGGTGTGATGCAGGCTCAAGTCAGTGGAGTGTGGGAATTATTGTTAGCTGTATTTAATAGTCTAGATCTGAAATTCCATCTTTGTTATTTATGATATGACGTAGCTTTACCAATTCTCATTTTCTTCATCTCTGAAGTGGAGAGAACAATACCTAGCTTAAAGAATTGTTACTTGCTAAAGAAATGTGTGGCATATAAGAAGTCAATTTATAGACAGAGATAAGCCAATTGCAGCAAATTTGAGTAGTTTGCTCTGTTTTTACTTAATTTTATCCTTCTTATTTTAAGGCATCAATACACCATTGCTGCTCTCTCTGAGTGCCGTGATACAAAGAAACCAGCACAGAAAAGATGACACAGAAAGCAGACCGGAAATGCTTTATGGATAGAGTCTACAATAGTATTTTTATTGCTTTTGAATTAATTTTCCACATATGCCACCAAAATATTCTTTCATATATGCAAGTACTATTATTTTACGTATTTGCTCAATATTATTCATTGGTTCCCATTCATATGCCTTAAAAGATTAAATATTAATATATATTCACTGACAATCTAACCACTGTGAACTTTCTATTTCATATTATTTCAATAGCACCGAGTTCTTATGGACCCCTAACAATCCAATACAGCCTCCTTCTTTTTTGCCTTGGCCCTCATTCTTCTCACCATTCAGAATGCCTTGCTCCCATTTACTCCTGATAAATGCACCTACTTCAAATATTAATACAGAAACATATAGTCTTCTCTGAGACACCTGGCAAATCTAAGTTCTTCAGCACTCCCACTCCCTTAAAGCAATCATAATCCTGAATTGAAACACACATATAATTACAATTGGGTTATCAATGACAATCGTAAGAAACAATGGTGACACAGCCACACATGCCATTGATAAAGTTTGCCTAATTGCATCTCTGTCAAACCAGGGCCAGGTGGATGGGATTAGCAGAACCAACCTTGCTGCACTAATCACATCTAAGGAAAAAAAATAGCATCTTAGATATAGCTAGTTTTCATAAAGCAAGTCATAAATTCTTAAAGACATGGACTTTATTTTTCATGGTCATGTACCTAGCATAATATATGCCTGGCATACACATAGGCAGATAATAAATATATGAAAGAGAGTAAATGAATATGTAGTTTTACTTGAACATGAAACATCCTAAGCAATTCTGTACTCTTGTCCTTAAGTGCAATTACTGAAACTTGCAATAGGTCAATACATCTAAAACAAAGGCTCAATAAGACTCAATCAAAGCAGCAGAGAACAGCACAGCTCAAAGTTCAAGTTTATTCGCAGAAAGCAACACAGTTCAAGTGCAGCGCTGGCAAGCAGGCAGCAGCTCCAAGGATACACCTACCAGCAGGGGAGCAGAGCCACTTAGCAAGTCAGAAAGAAGAAAAGAAAAGCCTCCTGCTGGTGGTGCTCATCCTTTTTAACTAGTTTACTCACAACACTAGCCATTAGTTATGTATTGAGCTGATTAGGGGTTAGAGTCATCATTACTGGTCTGGATTTGTAGTCTCCAATGGGTTCTTACAAAAGCAAGTTTAACCCTCTCTCATGCTCACTCTTTCCTACCCTTTTGCTCTCTACCATGGGACATGGCTGCATGAAGTCCCCCGCAAGATGTTGGCAACATGTTCTTGGACTTCCCAGCCCCCAGAACCATGAGCCAAATAAATTCTTGTTTATTATATATTACCCACTCTGGATAATTCCATTATTGCAACACAAAACAGTCAAGACACTCTCCATTGGCACTCTTGATGCCCCACAGAGAACAAGCTGAGCTCTGCACTGGACTCAGTGTCTAGCCCAGTCCCTCAACCATGGCACAAGCACCTCAATTATATGCTCTCATAAGATGTGAAATACATTTGTGTTATTTCCCACTGACATATGGTGCACATCTAAAAAGATTCATCAAATGAATTACAGGTCTAGCACCTTTTGTTACCCGTGACATGAAAAACTATCTAAGTCAGTTTGACACAAACAGTGAAGACTTCTTTTTTAAAAATCAGTAAAGCATTATGCAAAAATGAAATGAAAACTCACACATTTGCTTTTTATATGCTATGTCATCTTTGGCAAGACATAAACGCCTTTGAACCTAATTTTTCTAATCTGCAAAATGGAAAAATGAAAAGTTCCTTTCTTGCAAATAGGTGGACTTATTTTTTTTTTCCTGATATAAAATATCAGGACAGAATCTACGTTATAAATTACTGATTAAATAGTATAGGACTTTGTTATTTCTTCACTCTTATAATTTGTCTTCAATGAGTTAAAATAACAGACCAAAGATGTTAGTCTCAAAAGTGGGGTGTACAATACATCTCAGGAAAAGAATAAAATGTCAACTCCTCTTAAAACTGAGCTCTGTACGCCTAAGTGTGGGGCTTTCTGTGCCATCCAGAGTGACGCGTCAGAACCATTGCTTATACACATCAATAAACATCACGGAATAATTAGGGAGAGTAGAAGTCATTATAATGTCAGCCCTTCCTTTTATTAAATTGTAAGCACTCGAGATGGAACTTCCCAGAGCAATTGCAGCATGCAACAGATCCACTATATCTGCTCCAGAGCCCTCAGAACCATCGTGCTGTAGCCTGCGGGTTCCACACAAGGCCCTTCCCTCAATTAGGATTTAATCACCTTGGAAAGCAGCTGAGAATTTCAATCATTATTTTTTTCCAAGGCCCCATCAATCTTGTCTATTGAAGTAATTTGATTTTTTTTCTTCCTCTACATGAATACTAAATCTTCTTAGTGGAGAAAAATGATGGGAAATAAAGCAGAAGAAACTAATTTTTACAAGATATTTAAATGAAACTGCAAAAGAATTGTTGCTTTAAACTACTCCATTATACCTTTGCCTTATTCCCTTGGGGAATGGAAGACATCTCACTGAGGGCTTCATTTATTATTGCTTATTGCAGCAATTGGGCTGAGTTTGCCAGTCAGGTCTAGTGGGAGCATGTACTGAGGCTATAAGCTGGAGACTTTGAGGCAGGTGGATCTGGTTTCAAATCTCAGCTCCACCATTGACAAATCACATGACCTTTATTTGTTTCCTGTCCTTGAGTAAATTTTCTGATATGTAAAAAAGGGAATATAATAGTTCCAATTTCAGGTGAAGGTTGCAAAAATTAAATTCAGGAAAGGATCATAAGTACCTAAGGCAATTCAACATACATACTATTTTTAAATGGTAGCTGTATTTGTTTGTATCTCTTAGTCTCTATTAACTTGACATACTTATCATTAACTTCTCATGATAAAAATTAGATCAATGGATGCAATAAGATAGATTTCTAAAGATGATGGGCATATGGGATTTCCTAGAATTAGTCATCATTCTCAGTTTTTTAAATCACAGATTTTAGTAATATGTACTGAAAACATCAAAGAGGAATGATTACTGTTCACTTTGCTTTTATCTTTGAATATTTGGATATTAAATTTTGCTGATTATTAAATATATTTATTAGTGTATTATAAGTAGTCATTAACTATCTCAGTGAAGTGAAACATCCCTGTGCTTTTATTTATTTTTTAATATTTGAGACTACTGTGGAGAAACAACGTGAACTGAAATTTTTATAAGAAGCCGTCAACACTGTGTCGTTAAACTTTAAATTAAGGTTGCAAGTACTCTTAATGCAATTTTTCTTTACTCTTTTGTGACACTTTGTTTTTAGTTTGAGTAAAGTCTAATTATATTGCCTTGAAATTGTGTGTCTGTATCTTTCTTTACCTCCACATCATTACCTAGTTTAAGGCAGGAACCACATGATTTATCTTTGTCTCAGACAAAACCTCAAAGAGAAGTGATAGGAGATGCTTAATTGCCTTTTATTGAATGAAGAATCAAACTCGTGGGTGAATGGGCAATTCCTTGCTGTCTGGTCAAGTTATAACTTTAATCTTGAGCTCAGAGGGGTCCAGAGCTCTATCATTTTAGCAGACATCAGAGAAGAACATTTGAAAAAACTTTTTGACTCTGAGTTCAGTTACCGTTTGGGGGAAGAAATTTCTTGCTCTTTGGCTGGAATTTGACGTCCTGTGGTTTTCACTTGAACTTCAGCTGTAGTTCAGGATCACATAACTCATCTGAGTGACAGCTGACAAGGATTTAAGAGTACTGTCTTTATTCCTCTTATTCTTCATCAATCACCCAAACACGATTACATTCTTATTATTTTCTCATCGTCATTTGTTCTCATCTATGCAAAGTAATAATTGTAGAATAATAATTATAAGGAACATATAATAATTAGGATCTATTAGGTACTTACCCTTCAAGAACTTCATTCATATCAACTAATTTAATTTTCTTAACCCTCCTATGGGAGGTATTTTTGCTATCCACATTTGACATTTGGGAAAACTGAGGCAGAGAGCATTTAAATGGTTTGCAAATGTGGCATGACTAAGGTAGTGAGCCAACATGTAAACCCAGAATGTGTCTGTTACCTTTCAAATTGTTTCCCCCAGAGTGAAACCATTTCTCTCAAGCTTATTGCTTACTTGGGGCTAAATTCTCTGGTATCGGCACTGTCTATGATATGCCAAGGGACACAAGGTATCTTGTATTTTTGAGGAATAGAGTAAAAACATGATGAGGACTTTCGCTATTGACCAAGGAGCACTGAGTGCCATTAGGATTGCATTCCTACCATATTGTCAGATACCTGGACAAAATACATGAAACAAGTGTTTTGAGACATTAGCCAACAAGCAATGCAGATCTCCGAAATCTAAGAGACGGGTAAAAAATTGACTTAGGCTATGATGACCTCACCATGCAGCCTAAAGGCAGCTTTCAGACTGCCAGGGAAAGCAGGAGGGAGAAAAGTCCTAAAAAGAGCCTAGTGGTTACCTTGAGTCAGGAAACTAGAGATCTGAGTATCAGGAAGTAAGTTGCACAATGGGTAGGACATAGTGCAGGGGAGGACGGAGAATGGGATCCAGGGATGTGCAGAGCAGTGCACCTGCTCAGCCGCTGGCCCTGCATTTATTGGGATATACATGTGCTGAAGATACACAAAGCCAGAAAAAGAACATCTAGAAAGTAGCTGCTGAATGATTTACACCTTTATTCTGGTCTAACCAAAGTTTGTGTTTCCTTCAGGAATCCTTTCTGTTCTATCCCTAGAAGGTTGGGATGTTATTCAGGAAAGAATTAAATGACTTTGTTCAGAGGAGGTCTTACCTCTGGAGGAAAGGATTTTTTATTGTTATTCACTACCCCATCCATTTCTTAATAAAACACTAAAATTGAGTGACCTGATGTGTTTTTTATTTTATTTTATTTTATTTTGGCATCTTCCTATTGGGAAAAGAAAGTTCTTATGTTGTCCAATCAGCAGGGATTTTTGAACTCTGAGCTCTTCAGTTTTCCATCCCTGGGGACGAGTCACGAGCTCCAGGTTTAATGAATCCAGCTTGATTTCACTACAAGGTGAAAATAGATCAGCGAGTAGAATATTGGGAACCTATCCTTGACTATTGAAAACATGCAATGCATGTCTAATTCTAATCAAAATTTTTTATTTTATTTTATTTTATTAATTTTTTATTTTAATTTAACAAATTACATTATTTTTAAGAAAAAGAGTTGAGATTTAAATTTTTATTTTAATAGTCAAGTAGAGAGCTAGCCCATTTTGTGTCAGAAGTTTGGTGCTATGGTTTGAATGTGTCCTCCAGACTTATATGCTGGAAACATAATCTTCGAGGCAACAGTGGGGGTAGGTGTTCAGATCATTGGGTTCCATCCTCGGGAATAGATTGATACCATTATAAAAAGGGCTTGGGGAAGAGGGTTGACCTGTCCTGTGCTCTCACTCTTCCACTCTTCTGCCACATGAACAGAGTTCCTTTCCTGGCCCTTCCACCTTCCATCATGTGACGATGCAAGAAGCCTCTCATCAGATGTTGGCACCTTGAACTTGGACTGTGCAGCCTCCAAATCTTCTCTTCTTGTAAGTTTCCAGTCTACCGTATTCTTTTACAGCAACGCCTAATAGACTAAGACAGTTAGGGATACGTTTAACACTAGAGTTAAAAACTTACTCTCATCAGACTTCTGAATCCTCAAATAAGGAGAGAGGACTACAGATTTCCTTCCACTTCTTTAAAGCACACTCAGTAGAGAGAATAACTCTTGGAGTTAACTAATTCCTTCATTATTTGTCCCTAAGCTTTGGAAATTTTAAATGAGAAATTGTGAAGAAAATCATTCCAAACATGAGTAAAATGATGAAAGAGAATGGGACATGAAAAATAAAGTAATTGCTATATTTTCGTATTAGAGCATAAGTGTACTGAGGGACGTTATGGAAATATGTTCTCACAGCACATGTGCACAAATATGTATTAGTTCAGCTATAAAAGAGAAGTATTTTTGACTACTTGGTGATAAAGCAGACAGTGGTAAAGAGAGAACTAGACATAACTCACAGATATTTTCTTACTCACATGTCTCTGAACCCAGTATTAGAAATGCCAATTATAAAACAAATATGCTCTGGCAATTTGCAAACTATAAAGTGTCAGAAGCGTGAAAGATGTAGCAATTTTCTCTGATTCTAAACTGTGTGCCTGTTTCACGATGGCTTAGCTTTTACAAGCACCAAAGTCCTTTGTTGCCTTTTAAGGAGTATGTTTCAAAGAATGGTTTACTTATCAGCTTGTTTGAGAGTAAGGAAAATATTACCAGGTACCGTAGCAAAGAATTTTGTTGTTTCACAGAAATTGAAAGCATTTTGGTAAAGTATTTGAGACACCATATAGTCAGTGCATGACTTCTTCCTAAAATAGCAAAACGAGACTCAAAATGTCAACTTGTGTGAGTGATAATTGTTGGAATGTGAGTGAACTGTTTTCTCCAGTTAGTTTTACCTGGTGGCCCCACTGCAGTAGGAAGTGCTGGAGGAATCCAGCAGCACTATTAAGAAGATTGTTAAAGAGAATGTTTTTATAGGCAGTCCAAGCTACTCTTTAGGTCGAAACAAGAGTCCTGAAATCACAACCATTAGTGACAAAGCAAAGAATGAGTGGACTCTGAAATGTGCAAATCTTTATGAGGCATGTGAAGGGGAAGTTGTTGTTTTTTTTTCCCTATATATATCTATTCTGAGACTCACTGAGTGATAGCTCTTGGAAAAGTGATGATGAGACATTTTCCAATAATGATATCATTCTAGTCCATCATGACTGATTATCCATCAATGTTTGTTTGTGATACTTTGATTGATGGCACCAAAAGAGGGAAATCACTCCCTATTTTAGCTGAAGAGTAAAAGGAAAGATTTACTTTAAAAACTGCACTCTGCTTTAAAGAGAAAAATAGATACCTCTTAATTCAATGTATACTATCAAATAAATGGCTGGCTTGTAACATGTCCTTAGTCCTTGTGATAGCAACAGCACCACCGTGAAGACAGGTGCACGTCAGCACTGCCATCAGATGGTGAGGCTTAGCTCTTCCTGTTCAATCCCTCTTGCTAATGGACCTGAAGAACTGATGAGCAAGCTCAGTGGTGGGTCACTGTAGGGCCACCAATGCATGCGCAACTGTGGGAGCCAAAGTGACACATTCAAAAAGTTATTTGAACAAATTTAATGCCTGGAATTTAGGTGAGAAAATGAGTGGGTTGGAAAAAACAAGCAAATCAAAGGCAAATTTGTCTGGATTAATTCTGAAGATGGACGTATGAAGGTAGAAACAATGTCTATGTGTAGAAACCTAAAGTAAGCAGGATGAAATTGATACAGTGAGAATGTTTATTGACTCAGGATTGTGATTTGGCAGAGAGTTAACAAACACATGTATTCCAGAGGAAAGCTAAACCCACAAGACAAATCTCTCCACTTATAGAGAAGAGGAAATAATTTCTCGTGATATACATTTATTCTTGTGAAACAATCTTAAAATAAGTGAACACTGCAACTGATATTACTATGTAAACACAGTGATTCATAGATTCATACAGACATTTTCCTACTTCATTTTATTTATAATCAGATTATATTAAAAGGCACAAAATGAGAACTACATTTAAAAATAGGAAGTAAAATTCAATGAAATTTTTATCAAAATTGCAATGTCATTTTTGACAGAGTGGAAAAAATAATGCTAAATTTCATATGGAATTGAAAAGGAACCTAAATAGCCAAAGGATTCCTAAGTGAAAGAACAAATCTGGAAGCAACACATTACCTGACTTCAGATTATACTACAAGCCTATGGTAACCAAAACAGCATGGTACTGGCACAAAGTTAGACACATAAATCAATGTGAACAGAGAACCCAGAAAAAGAATCATCCACATACACCCAAATGGTTTTCAAAAGTAGAGAAAAACATACACTGGGGAAGGAAGCCCTATTCAATAAATGGTGTTGGAAAAATTGGATAGCCACAGGCAGAATAATGATACTGGATCCTCATCTGTCATCATGTACAAAAATTAACTGGATTTGAATTAAAGACTTAAATGTAAGACCTGAATAGATACAAATCCTAGAATAAAATAAAATAACAACTCTTTTGGACATTGGCATAGGCCAAGAACTTGTGACGAAGACCTCAAAAGCAAATACAGTAATAAGAAAAATGAATAAATGGGACATAAACTAAAAAGTCTCTGCACAGCAAAGGAAATGATCAGTAGGGTAAACATATAACCTATGGAGTGGGAGGAAATATTCACAAATTATGCATCCATGAAC
Source organism: Perodicticus potto (assembly GCA_963574655.1). Classification (NCBI taxonomy): domain Eukaryota; kingdom Metazoa; phylum Chordata; class Mammalia; order Primates; family Lorisidae; genus Perodicticus; species Perodicticus potto. Next base: position 27,989 of record CAUYRH010019020.1, read on the forward strand.
TGACTAATATCCAGAATCTATAAGGAATTCAAACAAATCAGCAAGAATAAAACAAATAACCCCATGAAAAGCTAGCCAGAAGACATGAACAATTTTTTTCTAAAAGAAGATATACAAATAGGGCAGTGCCTGTGGCTTGAAGGAGTAGGGCGCTGGCCCCATATGCTGGAAGTGGTGGGTTCAAACCCAGCCCTGGCATAAAAACCAAAAGAATATATACAAATAACCAAAAAATATATGGAAAAAAGTTCAACATCAGTAATCATCAGGAAAATGCAAATTGAAAGCACAATGAGATAGCACCTTACTCTTGATAGAATGGTTATGATTAAAAAGTCAAAACACAAGGCTGGGTCAGGCACAGGGCTCACACCTGTAATCCTACCACTCTGGGAAACCAAGGCAGGTGGATTTCTTGAGCTCATGAGTTCAAGACCAGCCTGAGCTAGAGCAAGACCTCGTCTCTAAAAAACATCTGGGCATTGTGGCAGGTGCCTGTAGTCCCAGCTACTCAGGAGTTGAGGCAAAAAGAACACTTTAGCCCAGGAGTTTGAGGTTGCTGTGAACTGATGCCATAGCACTCTACCTAGGGAGATGAAGTGAAACTGTCTAAAACAAAACAATAACAACAAAAAACCCATGGCTGGATGTGGTGGCTTACCCCTGTTCTTAACACTCTGGGAGGCCAAGGCAGGTGGGTCGCTTGAGCACAGGAATTCAAGACTGGCCTGAACAAGAGCTAGACCATGTCTCTAAAAATTAGCTCGGCATTGTGGTGGGCACCTGTAGTCCCAGCTACTCGGGAGTCTGAGGCAAGAGGATCACTTAAGCCCAAGAATTTGAGGTTGCTGTGAGCTATGATGATGCCACAGCACTCTACCCAGGGTGACAAAGTGAGACTCTCTCTCAAAAAATAAATAAACAAGTAAATAAATATTAAAAATAAATAAATAAATAAAAACAGAATGTCAAAAAACAATAGACGCTGATGAAAAAGAAATCTCTTTATACACCATTTGGAGGGATATAAATTATTGCAACCACTTTTGAAAACAGTATGCAGATCTGTCAAAGAATTAAATTTAGCATTTGACCCAGAAATCTCACTGATGATTATCTATCTACCCAGAGCAAAATAAGTTATTATCCCAAGAAGACACCTGCACTCGAATGTTTATCACAGCACAATTTATAATCACAGAGGTATGGAATTGACCTAAGTGTTCACCAACCGATGAGTGGATAAGGAAAACATAACTCACAAAAATGTACTAATGTTTAAAGTCCCGTTCTATTCTCTAGGAACCATCACACTGGTCCTGGCAGTGCCTGAGTTTTCCTTGGGGAGTAGGAAGGACCTTACCCAAGTAAATGAATTACAAAGAGAAATTGAGAGATAAAATGAAGTCTCCCTGTAATAATTATGCACCATGTGTCATGGTTGTTTGATTTACCAATCGCAATAAGAAAATAACCAACCAGCAAAAACACTCCCCTCCTCAGGACTTGAGTTTACATTCATCACATGATTTAGGCTCTGAAAGATTATGGTCTTCATTTGCATAAAAATTTGAGTAAGCCTCTTGATGCTAAATTATGGTTATGTGACAAAAGCTATTTATGCTGGTCACAGTCCAACTACTGGTGGAGCACGCTTGTTTTTTCATGCTTGGAGTTTTTCTTTCTCTGTATCTCCAGGTAGGAAGTCTATGTGCAGTGTGTTGCTACTGAAGATGTTCATGGGAGAATTCTGGATCCTTTCAGAGCCCGAAGAAAGCTTTTGAATTCCTCCTGTTGCACAAAAATACTTGTATGTGCACTTAGGGCCCGTGTGTTGCTTGTAGAGGCTGGTGGCACTCCCCTTGTCTTCCAGGAGGAACTCAATTGTGGTGCATAGGGAGATGGCCTCACACCTCAGATGAACAGATTCCCTGGGCCTGGCCCTGGAGCTGTGCCTCCTCCACCTCTCTGGGGTCTATTCAGCTGCGAACATGTGACCTAGGCGGGAGCAGGTGTAACACCCCACACAACTTTCTCCTGAAGCTGCGGGAGAATCTTGATGGTAGCATGTGAGTATTAGGTAGAGAAAAATCATTCTTTCTGCCACTTTTCAAGGTTCTGTCTTGAAAATAAGGTGAAGAAAAAGCCCCATTTACTTTTAAGCATCTGTATCAAGAATTTCTTGAAGCAATTCTACTACTCCTTGACTGATAAACTGAGAAATTCCCTTTCTCCTCTAACCAGTTTGCATTGAGTTTTCTTTCTTTCTTTTTTTTTTTCTTAGCATGTTCTTTAAAATGCTAATGTTTGCTTATAATATCATGGGTTCCTAAACCCAAGAAATTCATTAACCTAATAACCTAAGACAGCCTCTTTGTGTGACTTTTTGAAATACAATCCTGAGTGGAAATAGAAAATGTAACTAGAGAGTGAAAGACGTGAGCATCTTCCAACCCTTGAGTGTATAATGTTTTCCTAACATTCCTGGTGTACATCCATTACCCCAGAGGAAGAAGGTACATAATCTCCTTTGAACATCACAGAGCCAGCAATATGGTAATGCTCATGGGAAAAAGATGGATGACAGTTAATATATGGTAAAAAATTTTGTTTATAATTATAGGCAAATGTTCACTAGAATGTTAAGCTACTCATATATCTGAAAGCATTTAGAGTACAATAGATAATTAATGATTGTCACCTGTGTTGGATAAATTATTGGTAAAGGATAAACAGAGTTTGTGGGTAACTATGCCAAGTCATGGATGTCATGTGAAATTTTACAAATTTGATACTGTCTTACTATTGTTCTTAGAATACTATGACCTATTTATCTTCATGACTATACAAAATATTTTCCTATGAAGAGAAAAGCTACTGGTCATGATAGTAAGACAGGGTAGTTTTGGGGTGTCTCTGAGAGTGGCCGTAGTGTGTGTATCTCTTTGTTTAAGTTTCTATCACATCTTTATATTTATGACATAAAAGGGGAAGACATAGAGAATTTTTTTGAACTATACCAATGGGTAGAAGAGGAAAAACTCCATCTTTCCCCTTTAGTTGCAAAGAAATGTCACACATTGAGAAACACCTGGTGTGTTAATAATAATAAGGATAAATTACACATTTCTACTCTCAGGGTCATCTCAAATGAAGATTTTTAAATTTTTTTGATGACGATGTTTACTGTTCTTGACTCATTGAGTTATGGTGAGCTTTCTGTGGAACACTTTTTCTTCTGGATTAAGGTGCCCCATTCACTGTCTAAGGAATGTCTTGGCAGGGCTACTTTGGCCTTCTAAATTGTTCTTCTTACTTCCACCCTCACCTTCTAGTCTGTTCTACACTGCACAGAGGGATCCTGTAAAAAGGTGAAATGAGACCGTGGCATTCCTGTGCCCTAGCTCTGACAAATTCACACCTTTCTATGATCTGTAGAATTTGTGACTTGTCTCCTTGCTAATTGTCTGACTTCATTTTTTGATGTTTTCCTTTGGCTCTTGCCCTTTCCTAGGTTAAGTATACTGGCCTCTTTTAACTTACATTCTGCTCAGACCACTCTTCCTCTAGATACCAACATCATTCATAGTCTTAGTTTTTTTAGATGACTGCTAAAATTTTGTTTTGTCAGAGATCTACCCTGATCACTTTATAAAAAACTGCCACTTCCCACCATTTCCACCCTGTATTTTGTTATCCTGTTTATTTAACCTGAGCTATTATTGTTGAATATAAACTCCAGGACAGAAATTTTACTTTGTTTGTAGTTGTATTCTAGATTCTTGGAAAAGTGTGGCTCCATCATGAAAATCCTTTGAATTAATGAATGTTCTCAATGCAGAAGTAACACGCACAAATTTCATAGTATGACTGCCTAGACAATCACAGGCAGATTAGAATATTAACAAGTAACTTTTACAATGCACCTGAGACAGAGTTCAAGGGATTTGCAGGAGATTAAAAAGATAGAAACAAGACCGGAGACCTTGTCTTAGAAATTATTTTTTTTCTATTTTTCTTACATCTTATAAGTGAGAATCAGCTGGACACACTTCTAAGATACAAATCAGTAAAACTTCTGACAAGTGTGGCAAGCTGTCTTATTTATAAGAAGTTACGCCTGGAGAAAAAAAGTCCGTGTGGTGGGCTGGGTGAGGTGGCTCGTGCCTGTAATCTAGCACTCTGGATGGTCAAGCTAGGTGGATTCCTTGAGCTCCAGAGTTCAAGACCAGCCTGAGCAAGAGTGAGACCCCCATCTCTACTAAAAATAGAAAAACTAGCTAAGTGTTGTGGGTGGGCACCTGTAGTCCCAGCTACTCAGGGTTGGAAGCAGGGAGAAAGTGGGTGGGGTGAGACAGAGAATTGCTGGAGCCCAGGAATTTGAGGTTGCTGTGAGTTAGGATGACACCAAGCACTCAACTCAGACAGAGTGAGACTCTGTCTCAAAAGAAAAAAACAAACAAAAACTATGTGGTGGAGATTGTGCATGATATGAGAGAGTCAGAGAGCTTGGAGAATCTGCCACCACACATTCCAACCTAGAGACCTCTCCTAGAACGTCATGGGCATAATGCGTTGTTAAATAGCTGCCAGCTCCTTCCCCACAGAAGATGTCATCTCTGTGAAGGGTAAAGTAGTTTTCTCTGCTTATCTGCGAAGGTTCTTGTATTCTCTGGGAATACGAACGTAAGATGTTATGAGTGTGAAATGTTAAAAACAATAACTAGTTATTCATGTCATTCAAAAGTAATTTGTTTATAGGAAAGACCTGACTTCTTAAGTGGTATGTTCAGCTTTCAAATGAAATAATTATAGTAAGAAATATTTTATTTTACATGTGTAATTATAGGTTACCTTGAAGTTCTTTTATGATTTCTCATCCAGCGTGCTCAGTACCATTCTTTATAACCTATACTCAAACACACACACAACATCTGTTTAAGTATGTTTCACTTCAGAGTCCCCTTCTGGCTAAGTTGTCCACTACCCACCTACCATTTACCATTATTTCATCAGATACAGTTTATAGAGGGATACAATAGAGTAAAGAGGGTCAAAGCTCCTTCACATCCTTTCTGAGCCTCAGTCAGCCTTTCTCTTCTATTTTCGTCATTTTTTATTTTTTAAGCCCAGTAAGATGGAAATAAAGACTATTTTTCAATTAAACAAACTAATTAAATAGTTACTTGTATTTTTTTTTATATAGATAGCAAGATGGAAGAGGATAATATCGAGACAAAGAAAAGAACTCGAGAATTGGGGTACGGGGAATAGAATAAGACAAAGGAAAAAGTAATAGGGGAAAGTAACAAGTGGAAAAGGAATGTGTGAGTGAGGAAGAAGCAACGTTTGCCCTTGACCTCACCAAGGAGCACTAACCTAAAAGGTTCTATTTTGTCTTTAAACTCTTAGAATTTCCTCTGTCCTCACGTGTCCCAGCATCCAAAAGTTGTGTCAACACAGTTTTTATATGAAAGTGGAACACCATGAGAAGGATAGAAAAGAGGAAATTGGGACAGAATAGTTGCTCATCTTTTAGGAAGTTGTGCTAGGTAATGCCTCAGGTTGCTTTCTACTTCCAAGTTATAAAATTATGATTGTAAATTTTAACCTGAAATATTTTTATCTTAGAATTATTTTCTTCTCCCTTCTGTGTTTTATTTAACTCAGATGGTTGAGGCATGTGGCTCACCAGTGCCTTTGTTGCTATGACTGGCACCTGTAAGGGGCATGCCCACCTGAACTTTTGGCCTTCTCAGACTGCGTTGGCTTGGATTTAGGTTCAGCTCAATCACGTTCTATCACAATGGACGTCAGTGGGATCGGTGAGCTGACCTTTGATCCATTCTTGCTCAGAGGTAGCACAGCCTTCAGAGCCTAATTACAAAGAAGGGATCTGATATTGACAAGTTATGACAGGGTTCCTGTCATCATGAGTTTAAAATTTCACGCAGGAGACAGGTTTATGTGAAATTGTTTAAGCAAGACTTATGTGGTAAAGGATAAACACAAAATATATGCTTGTGAAAGATGAGAGGTCTCCAAAGATGTGACACTGGGGGTAACACCTGACAGTTATTAAGAACTAGCAAGTAAAGTGCAGAGTTAAGAGGAAAATCCCAGGCAAAGGCAGACACAGCTCTGTGACAGTAAAGAGCATAACATAGTTAGTAAGAGAGGAAAAGTTTCTGGAGCAATGATTAGTGGAGGGAGTTGGCATAAAATGAAGATGGGAGATGTAGGTAGGGTACATAATATGAAGGTCTTAGAGGGTATGGAAAAAGATTGCATATATTTCCCTAATAACAGTGGAAATTCACTGAAGTTGTTAAGTAGATAAGTGGAAAGATGAATTTAAACATTGTAAAAGTTTCTCTAGCTTTTCAGCAAAGATTTTATTGGAGGAATTAAACAAACAAATATGTAAAAAGTAGTTAAAGGGTTATTGCAAGAGGTGGCTTGGGCTGATATGTCCAAGTTGAGCTCAAAAAAAGTTGCTAGCTTCAAAATGTATCGTAGATGAGAGACTTAAATAGTAAGTAATTCAAATGTTTTTTGGGGAAAGATCGAATCAGTGGTAGACTTGAATTATCTAGATTAAAAATTGAGATTCATTGTCTAATAATTAGCATAATATTTATGGGAAAAGGTATAGAATGCTTGAAATAAGGTGCTGTATGGACAGGCATGGTGGCTTATGCCTGTAACCCCAGCACTCTGAGAGGCTGATGTTTTGGGTTGCTTGAGTTCAGGAGTTCAAGACTAGCCTGAGCAAGAGTGAGACCACATCTCTACTCAAAATAGAAAAAATAGCTGGCCATTGTGGTGGGCACCTGTAGTCTCAACTACATGGAAGGCTGAAGCAAGAGGATCTCTTGAACTCAAGAGTTTGCGTTTGCTGTGAGCTTTGACGCTACAGCACTCTACCCAGGGTAATAGCGTACGACTCTATCTCAAAAACAAAAAAAAAAATCCATTTTTTTTGTTTGTTTGTTTTTGTTTGTTTTTTTAAGATCCATGGTTTTGATGTCTGTCCCTGAGAACCCTGTGTTGAAATTCGACCTCCATTGTTGGATGTGGGTCCTAATGGAAGGTCTTTGGGTCACAGGCTAGAACGCTCATGAGTAGATTAAAGATTTCCATCTGTAGTGAGTGAGTTCTCTCTGTTCAGTCCTGAGAGAGCTGGTTGTTAAGGAAGCACCCAGTTCCTCCTCCCTCCATCTTGCTTTCTCTCTTGCCATGTGATCTCTGCACATGCTGGTTCCTTTGAATCTTCTCACCAGAGGGAGATGCTGAATCTTTTATTTTTGCAGCTTTTGGCCAGGGGGATTTGAACATGCCACCTCCTGTATCTGGGGTCAGTGTCCTACTTCTTTGAGTCACAGGCGCCACCCAAGATGTTGAATCTTGAATGTTGCAGCCATGTGAATTGGGAGCCAGAGAAAACATTTTTCTTTAAATTAGCCAGCCTCAGGTATTTCTTTGCAGCAATACAATACAAAGTAAGGCATTAGGTATGTCTCAGAAGATGAGGAAGGTATGGCGACAGTTAGGTGGGCGTCCTAGGTGATTATATGATGTCTAATGATGGTTTTCATGCAGACTTCTGAGTCTACCTATGTCCAAGAGCTCTACACATAATTGTAGAGGAATGACCACCATGCTTGTAAAGGACAATTACTGATTCTTATCACATTAAAAGGAAACACTGAGAACAGGACAGTAGCCTGGCAAGCCTAGAGATGTTTTGTGACTAGGGGGTTAATCTCCCCAGTAACTCAGTGTTCCAGAATGAGATAAGATCACTCACTAGTAAGCATGTGTTAAACATTGATGCTTAGTAGTTCTTCATGGGGGTTGTGGGGAAAGAACAGGTGAGGAAAGGGCACGTGGTAATCCTTACGCATGCAGCCCTCACATGTAATTACCTTAACTCTCCAAACATGTTGTGTATAACCTTAATAAATAGCCATTGCAGAGGGGGCTCAGGGCTACCCTGCAATTAAGGTTAGCCTGCCTCCCACAAGCTTGTACTTACTTCATTTTTTTTTTTTTTTTGAGACAGAGCCTCGAGCTGTTGCCCTGGGTAGAGTGCCTGGCATTACAGCTCACAGCAACCTCCAACTCCAGGGCCAAGCGATTCTCCTGCCTCAGTCTCCCAAGTAGCTGGGGCAAGCTTGTACTTCTAATCCGTGTCATGCCTAGTTCCTTCCTGTGGTGACTGAGCCCAGGGCCTTAGGGGTCGTGACACATAATATTTGCCACGTGTTCACTACTGGCCCAGCCAGTGTTAATTGCTTCACTTGTACCATCTTGATTATCCTTCTTACTCTTCCTATCCAAGTATGAACAGCCACAATTCTTCCTTGTGATGTCTAAATGACTAAGTCACTAAGTAATTGCCCTTTATTTTTTTTTTAAAGAAGAATACAGTGTGAACTATTTGCGTGTCTAATAGTCGTTTTTCCAAGTAAGCCTAGGATATCAGCTGAAACTTTGTTTTAATGCCCACATATAGCAATAAAGCAGGCTGGGATTAGAGTTTGGTATTAAAGGTTGACATTTTCATCTATTACAATGGTAGCATTTCAAATCCATTTAAGCAGAGGCTGTTTAGTGAGAATTAAAATCACACATTAAATAACTTAGAGAAAATCATTGGCATTACTAAAATGAAATAAAGGGTGCAACTCAAAATTGAGCAAATTAAAAACTGCCACTTTTAGTGGATTATTTAGTCTCATTAATGTCTGGTAGTTAAAGTCTGTATTTCAAAAATATTCCTATTTTTAACTTTTTAAGCTAACAAAGAAATGATTGGCAGCTTATTCATGACTAATAAAATGCTTCTTCGTAATTTAGTTTCCAACATCCTATACTAATTGCACAGTTCAGATTCAGCACTTTAGTGTCAGCTCTATTTAAAATACCATTGCATTAAATGCCTCACTATTAAAAAGTCCCACCATTAGTTCAAGTACAAAGGGGAAGTTTTTAATGCCATTTTCTTACCTGCCATTTCCTTTAAACTTCCTTCAGATGTTCTTTGAATATTTAAAAATAATTTGCCTTAATACCAGATCTGCAGTAACAATATAGGACACCTATCAAATAATAGAGAATTTGAGGGAGCAAATTAGGAACGGAGGCATTCCCTTGTCCACACACTTTGCCTTCACTCATTTCACATATTCACACAGATTAATACTCACTCAATAATTCTTTTGGCTAACACCAAGTAAGCAAATCACGTGGATTTCAACACAGGGATAGATACCCAGAAATGGCCCATGAGAAATCGATTGTCACTGAGACGTCTGTACAAGGGGCTGTGGGAGGTAGAAAAGTAGTGTCAGCCTAGGCTTGAGGAGTCACCAACACATTTTCAGAGGAGGGAACTTCTGAGACATGACTGTGATATCATGACCCCAAGTACAGAGGGTTGGACCCAGGAGCAGAAACATTTCTGATAAAGAAAAGAGCATTTGTAAAGGCACTGAAGAGTAAGTGAACTTGAAAAGTTGAGGGAACTTGAACTTGAACATTGAGGGAACCTGTTTGCATGACCCATACATAGGGCATGGACTTGGTGGAGAGAAAGGAGTGAGGAGCAGGGCTGCCTGTGCCATGGGCTCAGGGCTTTTCTCCGAGCCTGGTGAGGAGCTCTGTGATTCTCTGTGGGGCATCAGGAATGCTGATGAAGGGCGTCTTCATCCAGCTCATGTTGCTATAATGGAACACCATGGGCAGACATCCATTGGGCTCATCGTTGTGGAGGCTGAATATCCAAAATCATGGTGCTGGAACCTGGCAAAGGTCTAGGTGTTATGGTCTAATTATCTCTTATCAGTCCCACTTCTTAATACTGTCACACTGGCAATTAAATTTCTACATGAGTGTTGGAGGGGACCTTCAAACAGTAGCACTGGGTAAGTAAAAATAATGGAAAAACCAGCCAAGAAAAACATGAACTTCTGGTTAGATGGGAGCTACCTTGTAATCACTGGTTAACAGGAATGAGACCATATTTGAGAAGCATGGTGTTGAAATGACCTTATCTGTAGGGCTTTGTGGCAGAAGCTTTGCTCATGATAGCATTTCCTCTATGATTTAACTGAAAAGTAATGTTACCTCAGATTATTGTGTTAATTTTTATCTCATGGGTAGTATGAATTATTTAAATGATAATGTTGCCTCTTTGGATTGGCTGAGACTGTGGCACTAAATCTGAAGCCCCTCAATTAACAAAAAGAAGCATCATTTTGTTATACCAGCTGAGTCTACTTGCTGGCTTTGCAATGCCCCCAGTCTAAATATTAATTTTTATTTCTTATTTTTCTGTTCACCATGTTTTCTTTGGGGTATCACTTTTATGTGTATAATAAGATAATAATGATAGCTAGCATTTATTGAGTATGTGCTGTTTTCCAAGCATTGTGTTAAGTGTATTTTATTTCAAAACCAAATCTGTACAGTAGGTACTATCATCATCCCCATTTTACAGATATAGAAACTGAGGCAGAGAACACTTATTCTGTGTAAGCATCATTACACAGCAGGAAGTATAGAGGTAAGATTCAGGGCCGGTACTCAAGATGACTTTGCTGTTCACATATTTTGTTTCCTTCCATCTTCAGAATTGATGTGGAGGTAATGAAAGATGTTAAGAAGACAGACTCAGCCATTGCCTGGCCTCCATATTGAGTCCATTTTTTAGGTTGCTAAAGAAAACCTTCTGATTCACACATATGAAAAAATCATTTTTGTATTTTCTTTCAGTATTTTTTTATTGACTTCTACCTCTTTAACTCATTTGAAATGTATTTGGTTAAAAATTCTATATATGGAACTGATTTTTCCAAGGTTACTGAGTAACCTTATCTTTTTTGCTGACTTATGTCATCAAATTAATCAGATCATAAATTTTTGAATGTGTATAGTGAAGCCATTTATTGGTTTATAGTCGTCTATTGATCTGCCTGCCCATTCTTGGGTTCTTTTACTTTTTGTGGTTTTATGTGATTTATTAATATCTCATTTACTTTGGTAGGTTATTTCTTTAATTAGAGATTATAGGAAATGGTAAATAATCATGGTAGTATCAAGCAAGGTCATATTTTCTTCCTGATTTTAATGGGGATTGCTCTAGTGTTTCATTTTTAATTACAATAATGGCTTTAGTGCATCAGTTACAGTGGGCCCGTGATGCGAGATAAAAGCATTCCTTCCACTTGCCTAAGGCAATGGAATTAATAAGTCGTGCACCTGAGGCTTAGACCCATACCTGAGTTTCTTCAAAGTCCATATTTGTAAATACTATTCTATACTTCATCCAGAAACTTTCAGTGCTACTGAAGCTTTGATCTATTTCAGTGTTTTTATGGTCATCTCAATGGATTACAAAAAAAATAATGACATAAGGGCGGCATTTGTGACTCAAAGGAGTATGGGGCCGGCCCCATATGCTGGAGGCGGCAGGTTCAAACCCAACCCTGGCCAAAACCTGCAAAAAAAAAAAAAAAAAACACATAATATGGCAAGTATTTTAACATTTTTCTGACTCATATGTTTTTAATGTTTTATGATAAGGATAGGGGTCTTATTTCTACTACGTAGGTTCTATCTTTCCTATTATACCCGATGTAATCACTGTTGTGTTACAGATTCTATCAGGCTTATTAAACACTTGGCTAAATATGGATGAAAGCTCCTACATGAAATCTTATCATTTGCTGCCCACTCCTTTAACGAGCAGTAGATTATGGCATGTTACACTGTGAAAAATACTGTTACACTCAAAGGGAGGTTTGCTTGCAATATGCTTTGGTTTCTATTATATTAAACCTACATTGTAGCTTCTTAAGATGACTGATATTAGCAAGGTATTTTGATCTAGATACACACGTGCATAAAATTATTAAAAAATAGATGCAGGTGATTTTTTTTGTGCTCCAGTCATGGGACTGTCTATAGACAAGTTTGCATTCCTAAAAGCAGAAATTCAAATTACAGTGAAAACAAAATAGAGAAACTCTAACGGTCTTAAACTGTGACATGTTATTGTTTGATTTCTGTAAGTATGCTTATTCAAATAAAGTAATACCTAAACTATATCAAGCCATATTTAAACAATTTTTACTTTTTTTTTTTTACATGAGCCTATTTCTGAACTCTGTAGTGTGTATCTTCCAGTTTTGATAGTAAGGCGCGTTCTCTGCGCACTTTCTTCATGCACTTTCGTAGCGTTACTGCTGTCTGGTTTCTCTTCACTTGCAAAAGGCATCGCCTCAGTGTTCAGTGTTAATTCCTCTAAATTTTCTCTATGGAAAATAGACTCCCTACCATTTATTGGGCAAACATTCTCTTTTCGGTAGTGAGCTAAGTTGGATTATTTTTAGTATTTATTTCATCCTCACAGTAACTCTGAGTTTGCCTTTTTCTTTTTTCTTTTTTAACTAATTGGCTTAGAAAATAAGAAATGAAGTCCTGATTGTGTAAACTAGAGTTAGAACCAGGATGTGCACTCAGGTCTGGACTGATTTCAAAGCATTTGAACTTGACTTCTTTTAGTCTATGCAACCTCCCCCAATCCCACCACTGCCGTTGGTAAGACACACACACCGAGTCATATTCCATACCCATTTACGCTGAGTGATAGTTCAAGAATTAGAGAGTGGGCCCATTAAAGTTGTTTTATACAACACATCTTAGGTAATAAATCATCCTATGTAGAAACATAGTCAAAACTCCATCAATTTGGCTCCAGAGCAATAGGTCAATATGGACTAAAGGTTGATCAAAGTGGTTCTATAATTTGATTCTGTAACTTGGCTCCTATTCGTATAAGGAGTCTTCAAGGAAAATGAGCTACTTCTCTGTAAGTGCTGGAAGATATTGAGGAAGAATTCTCAAGCTGTTCCGGACTAGTAATAAGGGCTGGAGTCACCTTGGCAATGATACCAGTGACTGTGTTTGTAAGTGACATCACAATGGCAGCAGGTGACACTGTCAGCGGTCGGGCTAAGAGCAGCCACACTGCTGTCATCACGGGCTCACTTAGCGCTGAGATACCTGAGTGATGTTGATGTCATCGTGGTGGAAATTGCAGCATCATTTATTTCCTTTCCTTATTATTTTTATGCTTAGCTTTACTTACTTGCTTAGACAGGAAACACCAGGAAAAATATCTTTACTGGTTTTAAAAAGTCAGTACTCAGAGGAAAGTCAAAGTCACAATGCCGTTGGCTAAGCCTACTGTTGATACAGGCTTCTTGTGTGGTTGTGATGAACAGAAGCTGGAAAAAAAAGGTATGGGACAGAACCATATTGTGCTTCCTTCAAAGACATACAAAGGGGTGCAAACTAAGATGTAAAAGTGAATCTATGCAGGGGGAAAGTTACTTCTTAGGTCGCAGTGCTGCTCCCATGTAGAAAAAGAAATGTTTTCGACATCACTGTGTGGCCCTTTGGCGCATATATATGTCTATATGTGGTCGTGGCAATCAGGGTTCTTTTCTTTGTCTCTATTGAAGTTCTCCGACTTACTTAAAAAAAAACAACTTGTAAGTTATTTTCAAAAGTATGTAATGTGTCAAAGTTCCGCAGAATTGACTTGATGAAAGCTTTGAACATGACTTCAACTAAAAAAGAAGAATTTCAAACATTTTATAAATGCTTGATACATTGCTACAGCACCTGTGTCAGCAACACAGCTGGAGAAAATTACTGCAGACACAGGGTAAGACCCGGTGGTACGGAGAGCGATCTGAGGCTGATTATCCAACGGTTAGTGCAAACTGCATCATCTGTCTAAGATGAACTTGTACTCGTAAGAAGAATATTACTGAAAGCCGACAGAATCGTTACATCTATTTCTAAGAAAAATGAAATGCTTAGATGTCGGGCTGGTGGAGAATGGCTAAAACCTGAAACATAAAGCCTCCTGAAGATGCTTACTGACTGAATACGAATAAAAATATTGAATCATGCGATGGGCTTCATGGCTATGACTTATTCCAAACAGTAATATAGGCAAAAACACAGAATTAAGTGCAGCATACTCACAATTTTACTTCCATGGAAAGAAATAAAAGATTTGTGTTTTCATGTAAAAAAAAATATGTCAATTGCCAGGTAAATATTTCTATGCTTATGCAACTCATGGGGGAATGTCAGTGCTTCTTAGAATGCCCTAAGCAAAAATAAACTTAAAACAACATTCTCTTTGAATAAAGGAGATGGACCATTGGGGTCTGTGTCTTTGTCCGAGCACGTCCCTCTTGGGTTTCGCCGCGTTCCCTGAAGAGCTCTTCTCAGCGACCGAGCCCAGTTAATCTCTCTGTTTAGTGGACTTGGCTATTTTTGCAGTGCCTGACAAGTTTTGTTGGTTACCAGATCATTAATGGGCTATGAATTATGCAATAACCTTCTCCTGCACCAATAAAAAAGAAGCCAGCAGTGAAGTCTAGTTTGAGAATAGACGAAATGCAACAATAAAAGCCATAAACACATTTTTTCATTTGGAAGTCCTATTAAGAATTAGAAATAATTCATGTTTCGATGGTTTTGTGTGGCAGAGATGCTGCAATGCAAGACTTTGTGGGACTTTTACAAAATTGAAGAAGAAACAGCAGATCAGTGGACTTGAAACAGAGGCTGGGCTGGGAGACAGGGACCTCCCCGCCTTTGTTTTTCTTCCTATTCAAGTCTCAGGCTAGTAAAGTAACATTTACAACCACACATTTATGAGCCTTCATACAATTTGCCAGGCAGTTATTTTTCTGGGAGAAAAATGATCTTTTGTTTTTTTAAAGCTTTGTCATCTAATCTCATTTTAAATTCATGCTAAAGATCTAAAAATGTATTTTGTGTGAAGCTTCTTCTACTCCGACTGATCCTATAGTTCTTTTGGGTTTGAGAGTAAAATAGTGAGAAACAAATAGCATTTCTTTCTAAGCAAAATACCAGTAAGAGCACTTTTGCCAAGAATTGCTGTTTATGTTGAGTGCGTCTGCTGTTAGGGGACATTTGGTCATTTACTTTTGGGTTCCGATGTCGTGGGAAAAACACTGGAGATAAGCCTGTCTAGTGCTTAGAAGAGTGGGGGGGTGCATGGGGGTGCCTGGGGGAACATGGGGAGACCTGGGGAGATCTGGGGAGACATGGGAGAGACATGAGGAGACATGGGGAGACCTGGGGAGACATTGGGAGACATAGGGAGACCTGGGGAGACATGGGGAGATCTGGGAAGACATGGGGAGACATGAGGAGACATGGGAGAGACATGGGGAGACATGGGGAGACCTGTGGAGACCTGGGGAGATGTGGGGAGACATGGAAGACATGGGGGGACCTGTGGAGACATGGGGAGACATAGGGAGACCTGGGGAGACATGGGAAGACCTGGGGAGACATGAGGAGACCTGGGGGGACAAGGGAGACATAGTGTTACACCCACAACATTTTCAAAGTGATTTATATACACTTCAAAGACAGGATGAAGACCTTAAAATTCAAAGTTCTCTAAGGTCAATGCTCTAAGAAACGGGAGGGACATCCCCCACCTTGTTCCAACAGGGAGAATGAAGCCTTTTCTACTGAATCTGTATTCATCTAACAACACCCACTGTGAGGACGAGGGCAGAGATTGGGACTGTACAGCAGAAGCCAAGGAACGCCAGATGGCAGGTGAACCACGTTAATTAAGAAAGAGGCATGAAACAGTCTCTCCTTCATTGTCCTTGTAGGGAACCGACCTCACCTACACCTCGACCTTGGCTTTCCAGCCTCCAGACTTGGGAAACATACATTTCTGTTGTTCAAGCCACTCAGACTTTTGGTACATTATTAAAGCAGCCTCAGCAAAGCTTTATATCACTTATATTTCATTTTCTTTTGGGGGTTGAGTGATATTTGGGAAGGCGTGAAAACTATAAGGTGGATATGGTAACAATGTTTACTTCAGAGGATTATTAAGAAAATTAGGTAATTTAAAGCAAATTAAGTGCTTAATGAAGTGCGTGGAAAAATGGTAGGCAATGCGTCTCTCCTGTCACTACCATTCTTATTCCCTTGAGTAAATTATGTGGAATTTTTGGATGTAAAATCAGAAAGTTAGGCAAAATTCTCCCAAATCCTTTGTGTCTCTGAAATTCATTAAAAAAAGATTTTTTTTTTTTGGTCTTAAGATTATAAGCCTCTTTTGTTCTTCTCACTGCAAATGAGTCAAAGTATATTATCTCCTATTCATGTTGATAAAAGATTCATTGAGGATTTTCTATGCAACAGACGTGAAAATAGGTTAGAAAGAATGATGGAGGTATAAAGTATATAGGGGAAATACAGCAGAGGAAGAAATCAAATCTGAAGACAAGAGGGATAAATGAAGACGTCACAGAACATTCCATGGCCAGAGGGACATGGTGTGTTCCATTTCCACTATGGCCTGTACACATATCTGCCCCTGTGGGGACCATCAAGAGCCAAATTTTAAGTATTTTAAACTCCCATCTCGTATCTCTTCCACCCACAAAGCCTCTTTATCAATCTATCCACATGTGAAGTTCTTATTTGATGACTTGATAATGTGATTTTTAGTTTAATAATTTAATACATTGAAGTGATTTAAGAAATTATCTCAGCTCACTAGAAAGCTCCCATTTAAATGTAATTTATTCATCCCTTCATAATATCTCTAATAACATTTTATTACTAACATGGTTTATGTTCTCTGTACAACATGCCATGTGTTGAACCAGATAATCTACCAGCATTGCTCTCAGCTTGCGCCTGTACTGTGAGCTGAGTGTTACTGAATTCCTTGACTCTTTACACATTCAGACAACTGGGACTGAGCGAGGTTCTGGAACTTTCCTAATTAATTTCCAAGAAGTACCAGGGACTGTGGAAAACTCGGGGTTCACTAAGTGCTTATAATATTACAAATAGTATAGTATTACACACAGGCAAGAAAGTGTGCCGACATTCAAAGGTCTGAAACTTTTATAGATAGATTGGCCATCATATTCTAGAACATGACAGTTGCAATGTAGAAATCTTGGTATCAGTTTGAAAATTCTTTTGTTCTGCTGTCCTGGAGGGGCAGTTAAGATGTTTTAACCTTAAATTTCATTATTTCCAAAAGTCTACGTTGTTGTCTACTTTGAAAACTATCTGTTTTCCTTCATTAGCAAGTAAGAGAAACCTTGTTATGATAGAAAGACAATAAGACAGGTCAATTAGATGGAGTTTCATTTGAAGAATATCGGGACTGTTCAGGTAATTGAAGGAAGAGCTGTGGAAACCTGGGAAATTGTGGGGCCAACAAACTATTGAGAGGCAAGAAATAAAGCTTAAATAACACTTAGAATACAATAGTTAAGAGTCTTCTGTGTGAACTCAGATACTTCCTGAACCCACATATTTAATATAATTCCTGCCTCACAAATCTCTTTTTTTCCCTACAGAATTAAATGGACTCGATGATAAGCAATAATGAAAAGGAAGTAACACGAGATTTGTATATAACACGGTAAATTATTGTATCATCAAAAATAAATAAGATGCTTTCACAGGCAAAATATCAAGTCACCTGCAAAGGGAGAAGGTTCAACTTGATACCAAGACTTCTATATTACCATTGTCACGTTCTAGAATCTGATGGCAAATCTATTTACAAAACCCTTCAGGGAAAGGAAGTGTAGTGATATTTGAAAAAAGATAAGAAAACAAAAAAAAAAATCAGTAAAAATAAACATTCTAATACCAACCAATTCTTCAGGACTAAGGTGAAATATGTTCTATCAATAAATAGGAATTAACTGAACTTTAGCATTAAAGAAAAAAGTTATTTGAGTTTCATGTCTCAGTGAAAATCTCAGTTGTATGCCAGGTGTAATTTGAAAAAATATGAATTTAAAGGAATTGAATATAAAAAGTTGAGCAAGATGCAAAATAAAAAAATAAAGAATCAATATCTTAGTATGTGAAAAAGTTAATTTCTGACATAAAACCAACATACAAGACGAAGAAAGATTTAAAACAGAAAAGGAATAATCTAAACTGAGCATTTAACTTTATGTGTATTAGTATAAAATATCTTGTAACATCAGAATTTAGAGGTAAACCCATCAAGAAATCCAAAATAAAATAGCACTTCAAGAATTTGTATAATGTATTTCTGTCTTAAGCCACTTCTATTTTACTGCCACTTGGAACTTGTGACCAGTAAGTCTAAGTTTTGCTCATTAACCAGTATTTTTCTTTCCACTGTCTTTCAGGAATACCCCGAAGGTGTCTGTAATCTATTCACCATCCACTTTTGTCTTGGGCACACATTCTGAGCTTCTGTAATCCATTCACCATCCATTTTTGTCTTGGGCACACATTCTGAGCTTCTGGAGGGCACCTTCTGTCTTCCAGGGAGGGAGGCCTCTGCAGTTACCACCAGAACAGTGGAAATGCTGTATCTTATCCAAGATGCGGGACCAGTTCTGAAGCCTGGAGAATTTGGGGTGGAGCTGCAGAGGTGGTCTCATCTCACATCAAGGGTCCCACAATTGCCTTGCCAGAGTCCCGACCGTTATGTGATAGGTTTGCCTAATCTGAGCATTTAAGTGTCTGGAGCTCTGGCATGGTGACAATTAAAACATTGCCCTGTAGCTCAACTGAGTCTATCCTTCCATTGCCGGAGATAAAGGCCTTTGTGTAAGTCTTAGTGTGAAAGCTCCACTGGCTCCCACCCTGAGCCCCTAACCTAGAGTTCATTAGCCACCATGGGCCACCCCCATTCAAAATGTGAATTCAAAATAAAAATTATGTGATTGCTAGAAATGCTTAATAGACTGGATAAAATTTTTTTTTAGTTATGTTTAATATACATAAAATGTTAAGCTTTTTTAGATTTACAAATTCTTAGTAAAATAAGATTATGTGAATATGAGTTTTTTAATAGAATGCACATACATTTAGCATTAATTCTTATGATGAATCATTAGTGTTACATAATCAAGATGAACAAGGATATTTAATTTTTGTTAAATTAATTGAGAATTATGATTAAGTTAGTAATGCTACAATTAATTGTGAATAAATACATGAAATATAAAGGGAAATGAAAAAAATAAAAACGTATCACTGCAGATGACATAATGGAGATTAAATGGATTAATAGTATTATTTAAAGGAGCATTGAGTAATGTAGCTGCATCCGGTACTTATATATAAAGCTATTTATCTTCCTATATTGCAAATAATCCAATGAGAAAAATTAAATGAAAGAAAATATTTCATTTACAATAGGCATATAATGTGTAAAGTACCTAGAAATAAACTCAACAAAAAGTATGCAAGACCTATTTGGAAAACAAGTTGTAAAGTTACATAGGATCATAAAAGGGGGCTTTTAAAAAGTAGAAAAACATAATCTACTATGAGATTGGGCAACTAAATGTAAATATTTCACTTCTCTTAAAGTAGTCTATGAACATAACACTATACCCTCCAGATACTGTCTTATTTTTTTTTATCAGATTATTGCTGTTTTAAATTATTATAGGAAATAACCAACTTGCTTGAATAGTCAAGAAATTTCTGAAAATGAAGTGTTAAAGGCAATACACAAGCGGCTTTATGGCTTGTCTGAGAACTAATTAGCATAACTCCCTGTGATGAAAGTCACCCCCTTTCCACATCTACAGTTAGAAGGCCAGCTAAGCTGTGTTAACTCCCGACACTGAAAGTGAACATAAAGCGTGGGTTCTGGGTGAGGGATATTGTGTGCTTTATCATAGAATTCTTTCCATCCATCGATTCCACATTCAACGTTTGTTTCTGGAATTCCGATTTGATGTCAGGATCAGTTTTCCACTCTGGGAGGGTAGAGCAATGCACACAAGAAACCACAGTTCCTGTGATGTGGGATCACATCTACGGTGCATCTTAGAAGGGTACAGGTGAAACTTACTGAATGCAGAATATAAAGGTCTTAACACAATAACTAAGAAAATACCATGTCGGCTATGTTAACCAGTTTGATGAAAATATTTCAGATTGTGTATGAAACCAGCACATTGTACCCCATGATTGCATTAATGTACAAAGCTATGATTTAATTAAAAAAAAATAATAAAATCAGATTCTTCTTCAATGCTAAAACAAAAAAAGTGTCAGTGACACATTTATATATGAATCTATACAATGTGTAATCATTCTCAGGAGAAGATGAACCTTTTATTAGAAGCATTATGCATGCTTATGTTATATTTAAATGTCAACTTTGTATACAGAAGAGAAAAAAATTTTAGATTGTTTAAAAATTGAGATGGGATATGCTATTTCCATCTAGTCAGTGCCAGATCAAAATGTTCTATTCTTTCACATAACATGATATTCTGAAAATTTCTGATTTTACATGAAACCACATAAGGTAAGGATAGAAACTGGGAAATTATGCAACAATAAATAATGGAATATTTGATACTAACCAAAATAATACATCAGTATTTCCAACCTGAAAACAAAATTGCTAGTAGTGTTGGCATGCCAAAACCAACGTGCTGTGGGCAGACAAAATTAATTTTGGTTAGAGAAGATTATGAGGCTTAGATAAGATTATAAGACTTACTTACATCTTCCCCTTTTTTCTGTTCTTAGGTAACCATGTTGCTACTAGTAGGAAATAACCCTTTGGTATATCTGGATGCCTGGCCATTGCTTTATTTTTTTCACAAAATGTATTGCATTGTTTCTAATCATAGACCCACCTGTCCCTCCATAGTTATTGCTAATACTATGAAGAAAAATGCATATTTTAACTTGCAATGGGGATTTTGCCTTTGTTTCCTTTGTTATTCAGCAAAGTATTAATGTGTTCAATACATTGTAGTTATCTTCTTACAAAGGAGGCATGTTGACATATTTCTGGTACTGACACATTTAGGCTCAAAGAGTCTGTAGTATCTATGTATACTGGGCGTAAGTCATTTAATAGTAATTTCCTTACCTGTATTGACCCAACTTTGAGGCTGACCTTTCAAAAATGGTAATCAGATCATGTTTTACCTGTGTTCAAACTTTTTACTGTTGTTCAGACGAATTTCAATTATTTAACCCGACTTACAAGGCCCTTACTGTCTTGGTTCTTCTTACCTTCCTTAGGCAGTTAACATTTTCTCTTTCTTTCTCTTTCACTTCCCGGCTTCCTGAGCTCTGGCTCCACAGCTTGTCTTCCTTACTAAAAAATTCTTTCACCTGGGGTCAGAGACTCTGTCACCTGAGGATATTCACACATTCTTTCTGTCTAGCATTGTCTTCAAAAGAAGTTCTACTCTTGATTGTTGATAAGGAACCACATTGTTATCATGTCTCTGTCAACCAGATTGGAAACCTTTGAGTTCTCTGCCTTCTGCACAACTTCCCAATCCCATCACACGAGCGCTCTCTCTTAATCATCTTTCTGCCTCTGCCACCAGTCTCTTCACCCAGACCAGGGTCATGTCTATCCCCATCATGTGATCAGGTAAGGATTCTACCTGGAAACCTTGCCTTCAAGACTCCCCCATCTTTCTCCATTCTACATGTCCAGGTGGGCATTTCCTGCTGCTTTACTACTCCAAATGTTTTAATTCATGTGTTCAAAAGTCTTTAAGTTCCTGTAGAATTCTTTGAACAAAGACCAAATCCTCTCTTTGAAAACATTCTTCAAATTCTATAATGTATCTCCCATAACTTCCTTAAATGAATTGTTCTGCTATGGATCATTCCCTCACTTTACTCAGGTCACATAACTCTCCAAGAATACTCGCCCTTCATCCACTCCTCACATCCTTACTCATGGTCCTTTCCCATTTTCGAAGGCAATTCAGATACTGCAAATCCATATTTCATGCTATGAGTAAAGTCTACTTGCAATCTTCAATGCCTATTTGTTTCAAGGAGAATCTAATTGCATGGCATCATTTATTATTTCATATAGCCTTTATTAATTCTGGCTCCCTAACTAAGATAACTTCTTCCCCAGGAGCCGACTGGTGCCCCTCTAGTTAGAATTTACATTTACTTCCTACTGAGTTGGTCTGCCTTTATCGTAGCAAGTTCCCTCTGCCCTTGACACGTGCACTGGCAGTTTTTTCTGGTCTGGAGTCAAAAATATTTTTATCCTTTTTGACTATGAGGTTGATGGTATGCCTCACTTTGACCAATGGGATCAGGTAGAAATGACAGAAGAGCACCATTTCTAAGCCTAGCCTTAGAAGCCTCAGTGTTTCTGCTTGCTTCAGTGCACATAAGCTATTCATGTGAGAACAAGCCAGGACTGCAGCCAGCCTGTGCACCTGCAGTGGGAAACAGCCACCCAGCTGCTGCAGCCTGCAGCCAAGCTGCCCGCTGAGAACTACTCCATTTTGGTGTGTTTGTTATGCAGCAATGGCAATCCGTTACATCCGCCGTAACATAATTTTACTCTGTTTTTCTATTATTTCAGTTTCCATTTTACCCTGAGTATATTTAACAGAAATAACTTCTTTAACAATATTGATTATATTCTATATTACTATATTGACTGAGTGAATTTAGACTAGGTATTTCTTACATATTTTTTTATATCTATTTATACATTTTTTTATCTTGTTGATTAAACTTCAAAATAAAACTTAGTTTAGCTTTCACACCTATCTGGGTAAGGGCCATCTTTTAATCATCACTGAATTCTTGAAAGCAACCACTATTCAAAGTACTCTGCATAGAATAAGGTTCCTAAGTACTTGTGAAATAAATGAATGGATTTTAAAATTGATTTTAATATCCCAAATGGTTCTGTGGGGAGGCAATTTTTTCTCTTTATCCTCTTAGTGATATTTTTGGCTTGGGCTGAAAATTAAAATGATAGAGATAGATTAATAGTAGGAAAGCATACAAATTTTATTTTTAATATTTGTTTCATATCACATGGGAGTTCTCATAAAGAATTGAAAACCCCAAAACCCAACTGGAATTGAACATTTATATACTGAGTTGGACAAAATATAGTGAACTGTGAGAATGTACCAAGGCAAGTGGGCTTGGACTAAAGTAGTTAATGGGCATTAAGTGACTAGAAAGATAAGGGTTAGTTAATTAGGTGTGTATGAGAAGATTTCTCCTGGCTGTACTTCTCCATCTTTGGTGATAAGAATGTTTTTCTTCCTGCAGATGCCATGGGGATACCCCAGTGGAAGGTTTATTTCCCACTTTTGGGAACGTCACCAGTGCTCTGACTGTATCACCTGTTTTTTTGTTTTTTTGTTTTTTTTAAGTAACTTCAACTCAAAATAAGTATGTTCCAAATTCCTTCAGTAAAAAAAGTATATATAAATTAAAATAGGTTTACAGTAATTAGCAGGCACAATTTAACCACTGATTCAAAATTTAATCAAAATCATTATCTTTAAATATTTCATGTAGTAATTTTTGAGGATTATCTCCCATGCTTAATAATGGGAGATTGCATCCATGTTCCTGGCAGGGGGAAGCAACCCAGGTGTACATTGATGGATGATAAATAGGTTAATGAAATGGGGTATAGAGTGTATACACACAGGGAAACATTCTCTGGCCTAGAAAAGGAAGAGAATTGTGACAAATTTTACACTAAGTCATATGTCCTATGTCCTATGAATGGACCTTAAGGCCATTATACTAACTGAAAGAAGCCCGTTACCCAAAGACAAACACGATGTGATTCCACTTACATGAGGGACATGAATTCGTCAAAGTCATAGAGACAGAATGGTGGGAGTCCGGTGGTGGAGCAGGAAAGAATAGAGATTGTTTAATGAATACAGAAGTTTTAGCTTTACAAGATGAAAAAGCTTGGTAGAGTTGGCTGATGGTGAAGGTTGCATAAAAATGCAAACGTACTTAATACCACTGAACTGTGTACTTAAAAATGGTACATGGTAAAATGGTAAATGTTTATAACATGTATGTCTTTCCATAATAAACAAAAATTGCTTTAAGAAGAGTGAACACAATAAAGTTTACTAGTTACTGCTAGTATGTAAATCAAAAAGTATAAAATAGATGTCAGTAGCTATTTAAATCTTGGCTTTTCTCTTTGCAATGCTGATATTTATTTGTCCGAGAGCCTGTATGGTGAATGAGGAAACTTAATGCACATCCTCAGAGTGACAGGGCTTATTCCTGGTTGAGACCGTAGTGCGTGGTGGACACAGGACTCAGGGTGCTGGTCTCTAAAAATGCAGTTTAGTGGGAGGATTAATGCCCAGACTCAGTCGTCCGAGTGCAGGATTCTCTTAACAACCCCAACTCCGATATTTACCACCTGTGTGGACTTGGAAAAACCGTTCATTCTCATTTGGTCATCTGTACATGAATGAGTATGAGCACACGTATACGCACATATGTATTATATAAAAAACACTCAGAATATTGCTCGGCACATCAGCAGTTGATGTAGCCTGGGTGTTTTTCACCTCTAAATCTTAGGTTAAATTAGATCCCCAATGTTTGGGTTATAGGGCGGATCCTTCATGAAGGGTGGGGTGCCCTCCTGGTGGTAATGAGTGAGTTCTCACTCTGCTAGTTCATGGGGAAGCTGGTTGTAAAAAAATACGGCACCTCCCCCCCCCCGCTGCTGCTCCCCCTCTTGTCCTGTGACGTGCCTGGCCACCCCTTTGCTTCCCACCCTGATTGGAAGTTCCCTGAGGCCCTCACCCAAAGCAGATGCCAGAGCTGCGCTGTACACAGCCTGGACAGCTAACGGCCAAATAAGCCTCCTTTTAAAATAAATTCACCTGATTCAGGGATTTTCTTCACAGCAACAGCAAGCAGACCAAGACACCAGTATTAAAATATTAGCTATTAGCATTTTACTGAGAAATAGTGCGATGTGAATCTAAATTCTATCATCTTTCAAGAAAGCCTGGAAATAATAATATTTTAGTAAATATCATCTCATAGTAACACAATACTTTAAGGATGATGCTGACTCCGGGGAATAGCTATTTTGGGGGGAGTTATGGAGGAATCAGGCAGGAGTCAGGTAGCTGGTACTGTTAAGTGCTTTTCTAGTCAAGTTTAAGCAAAGTCGAGGGACAAAACTTTCCAGCTGAGGGCTCAGTTTCTGCCTCAAATATTCACATGTCTGCAAGTGAGGGGCGGATGGAGCCTGTCACATGATCTAGGCATTCCGGCCCCTTTCTTTCCTTGTAAGTGCACTTAAAGTGGTTGTCTCTGCTCCCCATTCATTTAAATAATTGGCGATGGGTGCAGCCCTTAGCAGAAGGTAGGAGCTTATTTATATCTTCTACTTGTTTTTAAAGACAAAGGGAAGGGAGCAGAGGAGAGCAGATCAAGGAGCTCTTTATTTCATAATCTCTCCTGAGACATCCAGGAGCTCTTCCCCCACGCTCGTATTTCTTGCTGTGGAGTGCTAATGAAGACACTAATTAGTCATTTCGTGGCACAGACCTCCCTGGGATATTTTCAAGGCTGTTTTGGGCTGTTTTGTGTTGCTATCACAGAATGCCAGCGAGTGGATGATTCATCAGGAAAACAAATTTATTTCTGCAGTTCTGGAGGCTGGGAAGTCCAATGCCATTCCAGCATCTGGCAAGGGGCTGTCTGCTGCATAACCTGGGGCAGGAGTCAGAGCCCCAGAGTGGGGCAGTGAGACAAAGAGGCTGAATTCTTCCTCTTGTCAGAAGCCCAGTCTCCGGGTAACCACTCTGCCCCTGTGACAAGGGTGTTAATCCCTTCATGAGAACAGAGTCTTTATCACCTACTCACTCTTTATTTATTTATTTATTTTTTATTGTCTTTATTATTAAATCATAGCTGTGTACATTAGTGCAATCAAGTGGTACAATGTGCTGGTTTCATATACAATCTGAACTATTTTCATCAAACTGATTACCATAGCCTTCCTGGCATTTTCTCAGTTATTATATGAAGACATTTGTGTTCTGCATTTAGGAAGGTTCTCCTGTGCCCTTCTAAGATGCACCGTAGGTGTGATCCCCACCAATGACCCTCCCTCCACCCCCACCTTTAAAGGCGCCACTTCTCAATACTGGGGCTTTGGGGATAAGTTTCCAACACCTAAACTTTGAGGGGACACAGTCAACCCATAGCAAATACTTACATGGATTTATTTTGCATATACTTTGCTTGTACATTTTCTGTTGCTCATTCCCAAATTCTATTTGTGAGATAAAAGAGAAGAGAAAGACCAGGCAATGGCAATCTCCTTCCTCTTTTCTTTCGGGGTCAGTAGGGGTCTGAAAGCTTATACTGAATTTATGCCAAAGAAAATTTACTCCAGAGAAACACTAAATTGGCAACAGGTCAGGTATAAGCAAAGGTTGCCAAGTATAATAAAGTACAAAGATGAGGAGTCCGAATCTCCTGATAGATTTTGGAATATCCGTGCTTCTTGCTGGCCTATCGCCTGCAATGCTAAGAGCAAAAAATGATGTGACAAAGAAAGTTGTGTAAAAACTGTGATTCCCAGCAGCTCCGATTCCTTGCTTATCCTAACTTTGAATTTCATTGAATTTATCGAATGGGTTGTTTCATTAGATTCACCAATTTCCTTTATTCCAGAAAAAAATGTAGAAAGTCTTATTCAATGTCATTGTTGCATAAACGTCACAATAATAGGTGAAGTTCAAAGTAAAAGGCAAATTTGTTGATGACAAAGTTAATAGCAAAGATTATTCTGGAAGATTAGATAAATGGGTGAAATCTCGCTGTGGGAATCTTGATATGAAGCCTCCTACGAATACGGTATTTGAGAAGATCGTATGTTTTATTAATTGCTTACTCCATACTCATTTTGAGCCAACGATATACAGGTCAGCCAACCAATACACATACATAGGATAAATATAAATATAAAACCAAAAATTAGTTGGGCCTTATGATGCAGTCATAGAATTCTGGAAAAATACGCTTTTAAAGAAGCATTGAAAGGTTGGAATGGACGCACAGAAGGGTGAACAGGGTGTAAGTCATCTGAGAAACAGCCCCAAATAAGAAACTGTTCAGCTTGAAAACTGAAACTTTCATCAGGGGTTGAGAAATTTTACATGATTATCAGTAGAAGCTTCACGCTCTTCCAAGATCTAAAATCAGTGAGGACTCAACGCCTTCTCAGAATGTCTAAGCTAATGAGGCAGGGGCAGTCAAATCACAAAAATTTAATCTTACAACTTTCTCTGTGAATCTATCTCCACCCTAACAGATTTTCATCTAACCCAATTAGACTTTAATTACATCGCTTGCAGCTTTGTGCTTAACCTGTCCAGATATTGGATGATAATATTTCATATTTATTATGCTTTTTTCATATAAAGATGGTATATCATCTCCGTGGCATCTTCCTAAAGGTAGTAGGCATTATCCTTATCTTCTAGATTGAGGATTGGAAAGCTTTCAAATGACTTCAAATCACTTGCTGGTTGAGAAGTAAGTACCACGATTCTAACTGGGGCTTCAGTCTCCTACCTGCCAAACCCAGAGGGCAAAAATGTTATGAAAATTTCTTCTTTGATACATTTCAATTCATTTTGGCTCAGTTTGATTCACTAAGCAGTAATAAGAACCTAAGTGTGTTCAATGTTATCATAAATGTGAAGGGAAAGAAAAAAATATGCGTAAGGCAAGATTCCTTAACTCTATTACATACAATTAAGGAATAATGGTGTACAAATTAGAGTTAATATATGCTATAGATTTTCTTTCTTTCTTTTTTTTTTTTTTTTTGCAGTTTTAGGGTGGGGCCGGGTTTGAACCCGCCACCTCCAGCATATGGGGCTGGCGCCCTACTCCTCTGAGCCACAGGCGCCGCCCTATGCTGTAGATTTTCAACTGCAAACAGATAGTAAGTGCAATTGTAGTTAAGATACCGTGGAACAAAGTTTGACATTGGCTCTCCCACACACTGGCAGTTTGCTATAAGGGAACCAATTTCTAAATATGTTTTTGGAATGTATTCACTACCAGTTAGTTTTCCTACACTATAGTAAACCAGCTAAGGTCTGAAGTGCTGCCGGCATGATGTTGAACAAAAAAGTCCCACCCTGGTCCTCATGCTTTTATTGTTCTAGGGCAGGAATATTAAACCAACACGTTCACCATCCAGTAACACAATTTGTTATCTGTGCTTTGAAGGGAAAATCCAACTTGCTAGAGAAAGGGTACAGGGAAATGGATTTGCTTCTGGGGAGGAATTGGGAAGGGTAAGGTCAAGGCCCTGAAGCTGCGGGCTGAGAATGATCAAAGGCCGGGCGAGGGAGGCTTGCGGTGAAGAGCAACCTGGAAGGGGAAAGAGCATGAAGGTGCGTTGTCTTGAAGAGCCGCTCAGAATGGGTCAGTAAAACGAGGAAACTTACTCAGCTGTACCATAGTTTCCCTTCACTTGTTCTTTTTGTTTCTGGGGCAAATGGGAATTGGACATTATGTCTGTTTAGAAAATTGGTACTTGTCTGGGGACTAATTAATATAAGGAAAAGTTTAAAGGGAGAGAACAGACACGTGTGAGAGCATTGCCTTTATCAAGGATGTCTGGGAAGGTTAGCTGGAGAGTTCTAGAAGCCGGAACAAAGGATTTTGGGTTTTCTATAAAGGTTGCGCCCCACCAAAGAGCTTTAAAGTGACTTGTGAATATTTTAGACTCAATACACGGGATAATGGAGATTCATTCTGGGTTGCTTAAATATTTTCCCATTTGCTGCTATGTTATCTCATTAACAACCCCACGAGCTTAAAGAACAAATCTTACAAGTTTGTCTTTTCCTGTCAGTACTGAGAGCTCTACCCTGTCAAAAAAGAAAAAAGAAATTGAATATTGTGGTAAATGTTGTGAATGTATTGGAGCAATGATTTCAGAGGATAAGTTAATAAAACTAAACCAAAATAATTAGGACATTTGGAGGAGGTACCTGTCTGCACAGATACAGTTGCAATGGTTTCTCATTGATTCCTTCCTCTTTGCCCACATAGGACCAGGCACATCATGGCCCTCCTGTCTCTGCCGCAGAGTAAGTTCAAGTGTCTGCCGTTGCCCCCGTGCCATGGGCCCAGGCAGGGATTAGATGATTGGTGTTTGGTTCATTTGTACACATGGTGTCTACAAAGTGCATGCTACAAAACCAGCACTCTGTATTTATGGGATGGCAGAATGAAGAAATAAATGAACAAATGAAATGAAAAATGAAATGATCCACCTATGGTGCATCTTAGCAGGTGCAGGTGAACCTTGCTGAATGAAGAATATAAAGGTCTTAACACAATAACTAAGAAAATGCCATGAAGGCTATGTTAACCAGTTTGATGAAAGTATTTCAGAGTGTATATGAAACCAGCTCATTGTACCCCATGATTGCACTGATGCACACAGCTACGATTTAATAAAAAAAAGAAAATAAAAATGAAGTGATCCAGTCACCTTGGATTAGCCTTTGTTTAAAACTGATGCATTTGAAGGGAGAGGCAAGGGAAACGCACATTATAAAACACCTATCAGTTAAGGCAGTGCCTGTGGCTCAAAGGAGTAGGGCCCCATATGCCAGACGTGGCGGGTTCAAACCCAGCCCTGGCCAAAACCTGCAAAATAAATAAATAAATAAAATAAAACAGGTGTCAGTCACCCAGGAAGTGTGTGCTGCAGTGAAGTAACGCTGATAAAATGGTAGAATCTGATAACCTGCTAGGTGTGTGAAAAGTATAGCTGAGTTAAAAGACACAGAAGATTTATACTTTCAGGGGGTTTTGAACTTGAATCATTATAGGTTTTTTTTGTTAAAGGACAGATACATGCAGGTAAGCCTGTCAAGATACAATTCAATAGATTTACAAAGAATACCAACACTTGTAGTTCGGGTGGCCCAAGACCGCACTTAGAGAAATTCTGCATTAGATATAAATGGTACTATTGTTCACTCTGAAAAACTGAAAGAAAGATGACTTTTTACTCTTTCAATTGGTAAAGGGGCATTTTAAATTTAAATCTTCTGCTTTTTAACAAAAAGTCGTTTAAAAAAAAGAAAGAAAGAAACAGCATATGCTGATAATTCCTTCCTTTGATTCCTGACCCAGGAAAACCAGCCTGGCGTGGGAAGTGACCTTAAGTGTCCGTTACTCATCCCTGAAACACCTTCACCTAAGCGCTGCATTCTGGGGCATTTCAACAGTTTAAAAACTCATGCTTTCTACAGAAGCCTGCTGGAAGCCTTCCTCACACCAGTGGTTTTACAAACCATTTATGTCTGTGACACCAGACAGGGAGGTGAACAATCAGAAAGTGGTTGTAGGAACCACTCCGAGCAGCAGGGCTCCATGTATACCCAGCACCCCAGCTGATTAGCAGCAGGGCTCCACGTACACCCAGCACCCCGGCTGATTAGCAGCAGGGCTCCTACTCCCTCCAAATGGAATGAGGGATCGTGCAATCCTGTCTGACACTCACTCCCATCTCTCCCGGGAAGAGCAATTTCTTTCACTCCAACCATGGGAGTGTAGCAGAGCTTGCCTGGTGTCACAGGACCCTGGGATGCTGGAACAATTCATTTCAACAAAAATGACCACGGAACCGGTGAAGGATGTTCAGAGGCCTGTCTTGAGACTTTTAAACCTGGGAGAGAGAAATGTGTTCCTGCCCCATGTGTAGTGAGGAGATGAGCGTGCTGTAGCTGCTGTTTTCTGCATTAAGGACCAGCGTTGACAAACCAAGACAGCAGCAGGTGTGGGTGGGTGTGAGTGAGAACAGAAGGGAAGACAGGAGAGAGAGAAACGTGGGCGGGGGCACAGGAGGGAGAGGCAGACAGAGTTTTGTTAACTGTCCAGCCCCTGGTTCCTCCTGTTCCTGAGACCCTTTGCCTTTATCTTGACGACATACACTATATAGTAAGTCTCCCAGCTACCTAAATCAGTTTCAGCTGGGAGTTTCGACATGGTAACCAAGGCTTGTTAACAAATCTACTTGTGGGGTTTTCAGCGGTGACACCATTGAGGTGGACCTACTGTGTGAATCACGGGGAGTTAATCCTTCCAAGAATAACATCTGATATTGTGAAGCTGATTTAAAGTTTGACATAATCATGCATTAAACTTAAAAAGAAACGGCTCGAATGGATAGCGAGAAGTCTTATTTTTTTCTTTTTGCTACTTAGCTATACTTCCCTCTCAAAGGTAAACATTCAGGGAACACAATTTTTATAGGACAGGCCTCGGATATGAGAGATAACACATCACTTTTAAATGCCATTTTCTTAAAGACGTCGCTGTTAAATTTCACTAGTCAAAGCTTGTACTTTTAATCTTAATGACTTTTGACCTTGGTGTATCTAAAATGTCTGCCTTACGTTGCAGAGATGTTTTTCTGAAAATCTTGTTCGTATTCTATATATTTTATTAAGTTATTCCATTTTCTTGTCTCAGTAACAAATGGTCCAAAGTGTTTTTTTAACAGTCATAAATAATTTATTCATTCCGTGCCCAAACTTTTACAAAATTCAATGTC
The DNA here is from genome assembly GCA_963574655.1 of Perodicticus potto. Lineage (NCBI taxonomy): Eukaryota > Metazoa > Chordata > Mammalia > Primates > Lorisidae > Perodicticus > Perodicticus potto. The sequence continues at coordinate 59,508 of CAUYRH010019020.1, forward strand.
TCAAATCTCATTGTCTTAAATTTAAAACTCACCCATGCGATTATCTAAAGTCTATACATCATTTTGATAATGTTCTAGTTCCCTTGCCACTTGGTGAGTGATGATTACCAACTCCTAATTGTTTTTCTTCTGTTGTCTTAAGGTTTTTACTTCAGTTTTGAGGTTGCTGTTTTCTCATAGCTTTCTATGAACTGTTCCTTAACCTCTCCCTATTGTTGACTGTTGAACCACTGTTACAATTGACTTTTTATTTAATGACCTTAGATTATCTACGTACTATTTTTAAACTTTGAAGAGAAAGAGCATGCAAGCAAACATCATATTATGCAAACTCAAGAGCAGAAAAAGATTATCCCAAATATTTTAAAAAAAGAAACTCCATTTCTTTGTAGATTTCATGCAACAAACTCACAATATAACATCACTGGAATTGCAATTCTTTTAGTAAAGTTTCTTAAAAAGTGGAGAGCTTGGTCTTGTCTCTGTCTTGTCCTCCTGGAATCTGGCAGTTGATGGAAATAAGGTGGTAGAGGAAAGTTGAAAAGCCTTCAAAATCCACTGCTATTTTTTAAAGTTCTTTTTGTAACACATTACTGTTTTGCAGAAAGGTGGATTCAAATACCGTTACTCTTCAAATACTGTTAAAATGAATGCACAATCTACATAGTATATTTACGACAATATCCTATTACTTACAATGTTAGGGGAAGGTCAAGAGAGAGAAGTATTTTCGCATGTGAAGTTCAGTGTATGTAAACATATTTTCCCTTTAGAATAAATAAATAACAAAGGCTTTGACATTACTACCTGTCAAGTTCTCATTTATATTGGTCTCCAGGTATTTTCCCTCCCGTCCCAATCCAGAACACCAGAATTCTGACGACCTCCCTCTACAAGTTATCTCAGCTTCTAAGAACATAAAGATTTAAATGGTTTGTTGCATTTTAGCTGCCCTTTATTGAAATTTGCTAAGTGAAGACTTATTATGTATTTTTTTTTACAAACATTACAACAGAAAACTATAATTATCCTCCATTTGCTAGGATAATTTTGACCCTGTAAGATTACTTAGGAAGGTCCTGCGTTTTGAGATTCTGGAAATGAGGAAATCTTGCTGGACTATAATCCTTCTGCTGGCTCATAGACTCCTGGGTGGAAGGAAGATTCTAAATCTTACTTCTGTTGGGCATTGTAAGCTTCAAAATTGATGGAGAAATTAAATCTTTTATTGATATGCAAACATTGAGGAAATTTGCCACAACAAGACCACCTTTACAGGAAATATTTCAACCTGTCCTACACACTGACCATCCCAATGGACCTTCAGCAAAGTAAACACCCAGAAATTAAAGGGCACCCTCTTATTTGTTGAATTAATAGAAAAAGGAAATAAATTCGAAATCCAAAGTCATTTTTCCTTTGACTTTGAAAAGAAAGCTTTTCTTTCTTTCTTTCTTTCTTTCTTTCTTTCTTTCTTTCTTTCTTTCTTTCTTTCTTTCTTTCTTTCTTTCTTTCTTTCTTTTTGACTTATGGCTTTTCTATTTTTCTTAGATTACAGATAAATTATCAGAAGAAATTTTTCAAAAGTAGATAGAGCAAATGAGAGTTGGGATGGCATTTCTTTATAATTAAATTTATGTACATATTTAGGACTGTCCTGGCTCAGTGTACAAATATATTTTTTAGGCTGGGAATGGTGGCAGGCACCTGTAGTCCCCGCTACTTGGGAGGCTGAGGCAAGAGGATCACTGGAGCCCAGGAGTTGGAGGCTGCTGTGAGCATGTTGCTAAGGCACTGTAGTCTGGAGCAATAGAGTGACACTCTTGTCTTTAAAAAAAAAAAAAATTAGTTTTGCTATCAGAACTTTTGTGAAGTATTTATTATGTGTCGTTTTCCACATCTCTAATAGAATCATGACACTTTACATAAATTTACATAAATGCTGGTAATATCCTCCCAGGAGCAAAGGAAAATAACAAAAAATACTAAACCAGTTACTTGTGTTAAAGCTGCTTTTCTGTTGTGAGAGTCCCCTTTCTAATTCGTGTTATAGATTATAAATGCATTCATGTCTACGTGATTAAAGAGACATCACTTTCCGTTTCTGAACATGATAAATCGCTCCTGCGCTTTCGAGAGGTAACAATGGGACATTAGTTTGATTTGTATGTAAACCCGTAATGTTCTTTGCTAATGACCTAAAGCAATAGATTCAGATGAAAAATTAAAATGTTTACTATCCTTCGGTGTATATAAGAAGAGTCCCTCAGAGCACGTCGTTTTCATTATCGAGAATGATTTATTCTTTGTGATTTAGTTTGCTGTGCAATTAAGAAGGCAGACACATTTCTGACTTTATATACCCTTTCGTCTCCTCAAGAGGCAGCACAAAGTGAAATAACCTCAGGAAACATCAAAAGCAGACTTGAACTATTCAACAGCCAGGCTTGAACTATTCAACAGCCACGGCTAATTTTGCCCTGCTGTGTTAAAATAGCACAACATTTAACTACTGAAGAAACAACATACTGGTAATGAAACCATTTCCAGGCAGAGAACCCAGAACAGGTCGTCAGTCTTAATCGTGTTGGTATAAATGTCTACAGACCTGAAAAACATTTCAGGTTGGTGCAATGCAGAGAACAGGTTCTGTTTTAATGACAACTGACATGGGAAGTGCCTTTTTCTTAAATGGAAAGAAAAACAAATTAGTTCAACGGTCAATATTATTCACCTAACTCATAGTTATGAAATAACTCGTGTGCTAGGCATTTTCTTAATACCAGAAAATTCTATGGTAAAATAAATAAACAAAATGAAATCATGTGTTAGCACATTAGGGCCAAGTGGTGAATAAAAGGCTTATTTGTTCAGCTACAATACGAATTAAAGAGTTTACGTCTGATCATTATGGGGCGTTTTCACTCACTGCAACAGAAATGAGATTTCAATTTGGAACACTTTTTTGTTTGTTTCTGCTGTTATGTGTCATTTTTCCACACCTCTAATAGAATCATGACACTTTATTCCTTTGTAAGGAAGACAGGATAAGAGGAAACAGCTTGAATTTCAAAGTCTCAGCTCTTCCTAATTATGTGTGGACAGTGCACTAAAACAAAATCAGGAAGGGAACCATTATTTTAAAAATCCTTTTTATATGTTTTAAATTTCTGATACATTATTTTTCTTTTTCTTCCCTCTTTCTTTGGGGAGAGTTTTCGGTAACTAAATTAGGGGGAAAAAACCCCAAAATGGTATTTCAGTAGAACTTACCAATGTTGTGCATTTACTGCTCTGGTCAACAGTGAACTGAGGTCACATCTGCTACCCATGAATCTTCTACTTAACAGCAGTGGGACTGGAGAGAAAATTACTTCACATGCTAAGATTTGGTTTCCTCATCTGTACATAGAGAAAATCATAATACTGTTAGGTCTTGACTGATGGTGGGTACACAGGTGGCAAGAAAGTGGCTAAGGGCATAGAGTGTTCTTGAAAATGCACCTCAACTTGTACACAGGCCTACTTTTACCTTCAAGAGTCTCAAATAAGATTCTACTCAACATTTGCTATTTTTACTTTTACTTTTCTGTACAATAAAGAGTTAATGAATTAATTAATTAAAATAAATAACTAGAATCCAGAAAAACAATATTTCTGTACACAACTCACTTGAAAAGTCTATTTTTTTAATCTGACAAATTATTTCTGAAATCTCTCTTAATTTCGATATCTGTCTGCCAAGATAACCCAAACCTATGAAAGGTAGTTTAACTTAAGTATGTTTTATGAATATAATTTCTTATAAAATTATGAGCTACTTAAAGGCAGGGATTATACATCTTTTCATTTTTGATTTCTAAAGTTCTTGAGGATATATGTCTCATGTTATTGCTCTTTTTATAAAAGTTAAATTTATTTATTTATTTATTTATTTTGCAGCTTTTGGCTGGGGCTGGGTTTGAACCTACCACTTCCAGAATATAGGGCCAGCGCCTTGCCTCTTTGAGCCACAGGTGCTACCCTAAGTTAAATTTATTTTTAATAAATGGAAACATTTCTTCAAAGTTTCATGCCAGAGGAGAGCTATGACTTTATATATCATCCTTGAAGGACTCAGAACACGTAACCTAGAAGCTTAGAAGCTGTCTTACCTAAGGTAGATTTCTTTTTTCTTAATTTTTTTATTTCTGCATATTAGGGGGCGCATGATTTGTTTACATACTTTGTTTTAGTACAGACTGAGTCAAAGTTATACATGTAAGTGTGTTTCATATTATTATTTAATATTGATTGGAATGAGTTTACATGAACCAGCCAATCAGCAGCAGGATCACATTTTGGCCAGTACAAAGAGGTGAAATTTGACAATGATGTCCAGAGAACCTGTATGGTTCAAATGAACCAAATTACTATGGTAATTAAAAGCCACAACAGAATGGGAATCCAGTTGTGATAAACTGTGACAATTCTTGTCACCACAAAAGGAATCACTACCATCTCAAATATGTCAACTCTGTCTTATTTAGTGGTGTTGAAGAAATCAAAATATTTTATCCTAAAATATATTTCTTTGACATATCTCAAGATGGCTGCTAGAAAGCCAGCAAAAAGTTATAGTCCTAAATCTCATTGTGGTTTTAATTTACATTTTCCTGATGATTAGACACTTGGAGGGTTTTTTCATATGTTTATTGGCCATTTGTCTAACTTCTTTTTAAAAAGCTTTTTTTTTTAATATGTTTTGTCCAGTTTTTAATGGAGTTTTTTTTCTTTCCCTAGTGATCAGCTTGAGTTCTTTGTAGAGTCTGGTTGTTAACCCTATATCCAACATATAGCTTGTGAATATTCTCTATTTTGTAGGTCGTCTATTTGTTTTGTTGATTATTTTCTTAACTTTGTAGACACTTTTTAGTTTAATCAAATCTCATTTTTTAAATTTTTGTTGCTGCTGTAATAGCCACTATTTATTTTTTTCCGTAAATTCTTTGTACAGGCCAATATCTAGAAGAGATTTTCCTATAATTCTCCTTAGAATTTTACCATTTCATGCCTCAAATATAAGACTTTTATCCACCTTGATTTAATTTTTTGTAACTGGTGAGGGTTATGGATCCTGTTTTATTCTTCTGAAAGGGACTATTCAATTTTCCCAACACTGTTTATTGACGGCAAAAAAAAAAAAAAAAGAAAGAAAAGAAGTCATTTTATCAAAAAGACACCTACACCAAAATGTTTATTGCAGTACAATTCTTAATTGCAAAGATGACAAATCAACCCAGAGCCCCTCAATTCATGAGGGGATTAACAAATTGTGGCATATGTACACCGTGAAATACTACTCAGCTATAAAAAGGATGCATTAATGCCTTCTGCAAAAATTTGTATGGTATTGGAGACCGTGATCCTAACTGAAGTATCTAAAGAACAGAATAAGAAACACTATGTGTACTTTCTATTAAATTGGAACTAACCAGTGAACACACATGTGCACAGCGGGAAGTAAAACCGTGAAAATCAACCAGAAGGGAGAGGGGAGGAGGGGATGGGTGAAACCCTACCTAACAGGTACAATAAAGACTATCTGGGTGATGGGCACACTTATAACCCTCACTCAGGCATTACACAAGCAATCCATATAACCAACATCATTTGTTCTGACATAGTATTTTGAGAAAAAAAATAACCCTAAAAAGCTGTGTTTTGCAGGGGAAATATGCGAGAAATAGAAATAACATCCTAAGTCCTCTAACTGATTGAATGAGCCACCTTTTGGCAAAAGGGACCACAGAGAAACTTTAAAACTGAGTTCCTGTCATTTCCTAGGGGCTAATTGGAAGCAGCTCTTAGGAAAGATGTGCTTCATGGCTGATTTCAATCAACTGCCCAATTCTTCCCTCTGTGGTTTGGCACAACAACTGACTGGCATTCTTTCCTGATAAGGGACTCCTGATCATGAAGTGGTTTTAACCAGACTGGGGACAATTTGCCGTGAGGGCTTCCATGTCCTCTGCTTCACCGTTTGGTGTCCACAGGCCTAAAATTCACCCTTGGATCGTGGTAACGCTGCTGTTTTTACATGTGACCTATGGAGGTGCATGGAGCTCAGTTCTGCATGGCCTGTTTCTTCTTTCATAAATATTCATGACTCTTCCTATAGCTCGTTAGTTATGTGTATTTTAACCCTGCTCAGTATAAATTCCTGTTCCCCTTGTCTTTCCCTAGAAGTACATGCTCCCAGCTTCTGCCCGAGGCTACTTCCCAGCCTGCCAAAGTGGCCATTCTGTAGGCTGCAATTCTTGACGAGAAATAAAGCTCACCTTTCCAAATTTATGAACCTCATTATTTCTTCAGTTGACATTTGCATCTGTAGAAAATCTGTATGGTACATCCAGGCGTTCTCTGGTCCATCTCTGGGAGTTTGGCACCTTAAAGATATGAAAGAAACACTTATTATCTTTTCTCTCTGAGTGCTGCTCCCTGTGAGGTTTTATTCCCATAATAAGACCACATTTGCTAGCCACTCCTCATTTCCTCTTCCTCCACGACCTCTTATCTTGTCACTGTAACCTGATTTACTATTATAAACAGTTTGGGATCAGGCTCAAAGCCCTCATTCTTTTTGTAACCTCGAGCTGGTACGTAAGCTCCTGCACCCTATTGAAGTTTGGCTAATAACTCTGTGGTACGTTCTGCATAAACATCTGTATTCTTTTTTCTCCAATTAAGCTGCCTTTTGTGATTTGGATTTTCAGCAAACCTTCTGAAGGCAAAAGGGAAGTTTCCTTTCTTCGGCCCAGTGAAATATGGACACTTCCACCAAAGCTATGAAACACTTTAGTAATTCTTCATCATTTTTAAAATATGTTTTTTGTGTTGTGGAAGTTTTATCTGTAGTCCAGGCTGTTCCAAACACCTTCAGTCATATCTGAGTGTGCCACTAATCAAATTTGCATGATGTTTGAAAGAAAAGCTCACACACATCTGAGGAGGGGACATTGGGAGCTGAACGGGGAAGTTTATCTTCAGAGTCCAGCCTTGCAGAGAAAATGGCTGTAGGCAGAAGCCGAAAGATCTTTTCTCCAGGGAACATTGAGTTGCTTGTGGTGTAGAAAGCTCTGCTCTTGGTTATGATGTGTGAATCAAAAAGGGACAGAAACAGATTCCCCCACCCTATTTTGTGTTGACACAACATGGTTCCTCTGTACTGGGAATGCAGGGCTACTTCCTGACATTGAGAGCTGTTGGAACAACAGGCTTGGGTGCTTCATGAGAAGATGCCAGAGTCGGCCAGGGGATGGCTCTGGGGCAGGTGCGACAGCATGAAGGGAGAATTGCTTCGGAACAACATTCTGTGTGGGAACAAAGGAGAGACATTATAGTCAATGCTTTAGTGGTAGACAAGGTTTGTGGTCAGCCACTGTGGCACAAAGCTTAGGGAGTCTCAGCAGATCTCACTGATGAAGGCTTCAAGGTCTCATTTTACTTGGTGTGGAAAAGAACCATGGAAAGAGCAGGACCTATAATTGAGATATTCCTACTGAAAATTCTTTTAAAGAAACCTAGGGCATTGTGGGCTACGTTTTTTCCCAGATTGTATTATCTGTAAGATGTGATACAGATAATGTCAATTTTGAAATTTATGTCAGATTTATGGCCATTTTTAGTCACCTAAAACCAGTGATGCTAGGAAGTTCACTGGTCTGCAACTTTTTCGGTTTCCTCCACTCTTGTTTGCATCTATTACTCAGGAAAATTCACCCTCCTCAGGTTCCTTATATTTAACCTTCCCTTGAGAAAAGACTATGTTTCCTGGGGTGAAGAAAAGTATAGAGAAAGGAAGATGAATGCTGGGAAGGCCTCTGAATCTTGAATTTCTCTTTGATCCTCAAAGTGAAAACTGAGGTGATGTTAAGTACAGTATCGATGGGGCAAAGCTGTGACTCCCTTCTAGGATTAAGTAGGAGAGCGAGGTAGGAAAGGTTTTGGCAGAAGCCTAGAAAATGGAGCCATGTTGTCATGATTTATTGAGGTTGTTGAAAGACTTTTAATGAGACAATAATGAGGTCACCATAGACAACTTCTGAACCCCATCCTTGATCCATCCTCTCCATTCTAACCCTGACCTGCTCTTTCAGCTCAAGGATTAAGAGTTTTGAGTTCTCTACCAATCACTCAAAGTAAAAACTGCAAACATCTTTGTTACCAAATTTTATGCATTTGTTCACATACAGCGCATTTTTATAGTTGAGGTATATTGTGATTTAAAGAAATACTGTGCATTAATCTGTGGTCATAGCTAGCGTATATAACATTATTTTCATAGAGATATACATTCTGAAATCCAGACAAATAACGGATATAGGATTGTGCAAACAGGATAATGTGCTTTCCCTTCAAAAAAGTCTATGTCCTAATCCTTGGAATCTGTAAATATGTTACCTTATGAAGAAATTTGCAGGTGTGATTTGAGTTAAGGAAATTGAGATGAGGAGAATTAGACTGTATCCCCTAAGTAAGATATTCTAATTTTGAATCCCTTAAAGAAAAAATTCTTTCCCAGCTTATAGACTGTTGGTAGAGAGAGCTGTGACAAAGGAATTGTGGTAAAAAGGTACAGTATTTTGTTTTAAAGATGGAATAAGGGACTCATAAGCCAAGGAAAGTGAGTGGCCTCTAAAAGCTAGAAAAAGCAAAAGAAAAAAAAAGATAAGAGTCTCCCCTACAGCCTGGAGAAATAAATAGAACCTGCCAACTTCTTGATTTTAGCCTACTGAGGCCTATTTTGGACTTCTGACCTTAAGAAATAGAAGACGATTACATTTCTATTGTTGTAAGCCACTGAGGTTATCATAATTTGTTATAGCTTCATTAGAAAACTACTACACAGCCAACTATAGAACCCCTCTAATTAGTAAGTTGGAGGCTGCTTGAACTATGTATTAATCACAAACAGAACATTTTTTTCCCACCAAGGTGCTGCCTGGTACCCTATGCATGAGTGCACACCCACAAACACATGTGTATCTCTGTTTAGGGGTCTTATGTCTATTTTCTCATTTAGTCATCACCCAATGCCATTTCAGGTAGGTCCCACCCTTCACAAATAAAGAAACGAGTTTTAAGGTGGTGGTGATTTCTTTCAGATTCCATAGCTAGTAAGTCAAACTAACCAGGCCTATTTGACTTTAAAGTGTGCTTGCTGCCCAGTGCCACCACAGAGTATGGTGAAAATTAAAACGGTTAGTTGGGGTGTTATTGTATTTTATGGAAGTCTATTGTGTAAACTAAAACAGCATATGTCAGTAAAAAGCACACCGAGTGATAATGTTAAGTGATGTAAACATAATAAATAAAGACCCTCAAGGCACAATGACTTCCTGAGGTCAAAAAATTTTATTGTAATCTTAAAACAACTTTTTATAGCATACCAGAATCTACTCTTCTGTAGAAAGCCCTTGCCCAAGCATTATGATGTGAAAAATTATCTTGACATATTCATTCTTGGATATAAGAAACATTGTGAAATTGCAGGAAATTTATGATGAGCTGGATGTTAGGGGCAGATCAATATGATCTTATAACACTTTTTTGGACTGTCAGCTGTACTTCTGGTTTCAGGTCATTCCCACAACTCACACTGACAAACCTATGGGGGTTGGAGTGCATGTCCCATCTTGAGATTCTGTACCCATTTCTTCTGAAATAAAGGCCAGGAGATATGATGCCCAGATAATGGTTAGAGGATGTAAAGGGTCAAGAAAGAGACAGGCACCAGACTTAGAATAATAAAAATACAATACAAATAGAATAATAATAGTGGGGATGAAGTGGCATATATATATTTTTCTGATCCTAATTCCAGGCAGCAGAAAAGCATCATGGGAAGGATTATAAAGACAAAGAATTGAGATGTTTAACTCTGAAAGATTGAAATAGGAGGCCCTTGATAATACCCTTAAAAACACTCTGCTTTCAAACTCACACAAGAAAGAAAAATTGAGTCATTAACCATTCTATAAATTAGTCATTTTAAGAACTATCTACTTCTTTGATTGCCCTCCTTATAATAGAATCTCTTGCTGCTCCCTATTAAATCTTTATTTTAAGGTAAAACAATGTCCAACTTGAGATTTCTCCTGTCAAGAAAAGAACATCCCATCCATTCCACGGGTCCCAGCATTGTTGCAACTGAATCTGAAGAGAATATGATCTAACCCAGTGGAGTATGTATGATGTCTTTATTATTTTTTTTTTTTGAAGTTTATTAAAGTAGACCAGTTGGCACCTGTGGAATGCCAATGTGAGCTCGATGCTGAACAACACAGGGCCGAAAATTGTTTCTTGTCCCATGAGCTAATCTTTCAGTGAACATTATTATGATTGGGGACTGATGCATGAATTAGGTATAAAAAAGATAGAAGAGCCTTTGTCGTGAATGTAGAAGATTTTTTTCCTCCTTTGGGTTTTAATTATATTTTGCTTAATGCATTCCTCTAAAATAATACGCTTAGAGATTTATACTCTAATGAATTTTATCAGGGTAGTTGACAAACCATAAACATGAGAAACAGTATTTTGAGGAAAATGAAAACATTATGATTAAGATAACACACTCAAATATATATGTCTATATTTTATCTATATGTATTATATATTCATATATATATTAGATATATATAACAGATATATATTTAGGTATATTATATATATATAAAGTCTGTGATTGATTGTTTTTTATTGTTCTTTAAATTTTAAGGAAAACTAATCCCTTTTGATGAAGGTATTTTATGAGTATTTCAAAGCATATTAAGAAAATAGAAATAAAAGCCAGAAATCAGAGCATTTGAAGAATATTGAATGGGCATCAGAAAACAGCCTTGCTCAGGGCATTTTCACTGTAGTTGTGTATATTTTGAACTTTCTAAAGAAATAATTTCCTATGACTGGAGCATATTTTTGTTCATCTCATTTCCAAATTAATTTATGTCATGCTCTGTGGGGTTGGTATCTTTATCTGATTTATCCTGCATCTCTGGAACACTAGCGTGGCGGGAGGAAGGCAGTGGGTATACAAGACAATCACTACTTACTACAATAATGAAAAATGAAGAAAGCCTTGGATCAAGTATTTTGTTAGCTCCAAAGGCTAAAATCTCTAACCCTACTTGCAGGATCAAAAATTCTCTTATAAAAGTCATTCTTACTGTAAAATACTCTAAACAGTGTGGATGACATATAAGTGAAATAATATCAAGTTGCTTCTAAATCTCTCTGTCTTGAGTTTGCAAAGTGACCTACTCATGGCAGAGTTTTTATGTACACCGCCCATTCCTTTCCAATGTCTCCTGACATCATTCTCTGCGTTGTGTCTGCCAGAGTGGATTGAGGCCTTCTAGAGAGAGACAGATATTACAACCAGCAGAAAGTGATTATAGGTGGCACCTGGCAGGAGTCATTTTCTCTTAGGGTTTGACATGTCATTCCTGGTAAATTGGTTCTATTAGCTATCTAAAGGCAACAGATGTACCATCGGGGATTATGCCAATAAATCTCTTGTGAATTATATATATTTTTTACTATTGCTGATTCATTGCAGTTCATATAAGCTCAACAATGTTTGTCTAGAAATGGATTCCAATTTAAGCTTATTAGGTGTTTCCTTACTGAATAAATGTTTCTGAAAAGTTCTTCTTGTGTGATATAACCTAATACTATAGATATACTCTTTTAGGAGATACTGGTTTATTGATAAGCTATTTGATCTGTTTGATTTCAGATTTTTCAGTAGATTGGTATCTTGGTGAATTGCAGTGAATACTGCAAATGCATTTTTAGTTAAATATTTTCGGTCAGATCTGGCTGACATTGCTTCCATCTGTGTGAAATGATGATTTGTAGATAGTCCAAAAATGTGTAATAATCAAAGGAATGTACTAAAGTTAGTATATGGCAATTTATGATCATTAGATGACAGACGTGAACTTACTGGAGTCAAGTTATTAGGTAGTACTGAATATGCTCTTTGGAATTGCTGTTCTTCCCTTTATGAACGTTGGCCACAATTAACTTCATTTGTAAACAAGCTTCTTATTTCCTCAGAATCATGTCCACTTTCTAACTCTACTCTTACTTAAGTTCTACTCATCTTTCTGAGTTCCGTTTATGTGTGATCCTTGAAAAAGTGTATTAATTTCTAATCTTCATCAATGTCCTATCTTATTATCTACTATAACACAAAGAGCTATAAACAACTACTGCACTTCGAATTTTTCCTTCCAGATAGTGGCTGAATTTGCTCTCATGTCTTAAGGACCAAATAAAATCTTTCCTCTCTGACTCATCTGAGAAAATTGATCATCATGGCCTCCTTACCGCTCTGTGCCTGCCATATACCATTATCTTTGTATTTGTCACACTTTTGTTACTGTGCTCTATTTTTATTTTGGTGTCACATACCTTCCTTTTTCTGAACTCTTTTGGCTTTTGCTTCTCAGTATAAATTATCAACAGAAGGAAAAAAAAAATAGGAAATATAACAGAAATATGAGCTTTTCTGTATCTTGGTTCTTCATTTTATCTAATACACTATTAACACTAATACACTATTATTTTATCTTCATTTTATCGAATACACTAATAACACTAATACCTATTATTATTACCTAATGCTAAATACTAATACCTATTATTATTTCAATGAAGTAATAATTATTTGAAATAATAATAATAGGTATTAATATTTAGTATTAGGTAATAATAGGCATCACCTAATAATAATACCTAATAATAATAGGTGTTAGTATTTTAAAATAGGTATTTTTAAATACTGGCTTCTGCTCTTTGGTAATCTAATAATTCAGTTCTCATTGGTTTTATAAGAATTTATTGAACGGCTACCACTGTGTTTATTTTGCTGTTTTGAGCTATAAAGGAGAACATATAGTGTATTTACCTCAAAAAGAATTCTTTCTCTTTAGAGAGACAAAAGGTGCCTGCAAACCACAGCATTGCGTTATATAGAACATGAGCTAAGTGTCAAACTAAAGGATGTAGTAAACTAATAAGATGATGCTTTGGGTAATGAAGCAGCAGATGAAATGGCAAACACACTAAACTTGGAGACGGGGTGTGATGTGCAGAGTGTTTTGTTATATAGGTGTATTCAATGCCATAATGCAAGGCCTTCAGAGGTCCAAACTTAGTTGACATATACTTTCTATATCAGTCCTAATTATTTTGCACATTTTTAGTAACTTACTGTTTTTCTGAAAATTCTTCTTGCCTTTAACTTTTCACACTGAAGTGGAAAACACATCTTTCCATGAAAGTTAGGAGTGGAAAATTAGAACTAATAAAACATCTCTGTAGAACAACACGGCCATTGTCACTGTTCATCTCTAACTTTTGGTAAGTCTATGAGATTTAATACTCACGAGCCAGTGGGTGCACTTACTAAAAGTTGTCTCAACAGCAGTGGAGTTGTCATTTTCAAACTTGCTCTTCCAAGAAAGTGTCAGGGAGAAAACCCACTATCCTGGTTACCGTCTCAAATGCTTTATTTAATCGGATCAAGGGTCTCTCTCTATTATATCTTATGTCTGTGTGAATCTGATGTATGGAGAAAGTGGTTGATGCTGGTTTTATGATGTCAAGGGAACTTCCTTATTACTAAATCTGACACTATTAATTTCTCTCCTATAATTGTGTCAATAGCATTTTGTAATGTAATATTAAGTCATTTTTATACATAACAGATCAGGCATCAGTCTGCCTTACTCTGATATGTAAGGGAGGGTTGCCAAGGATATGGCTGATGAAATACAGCCTTAGACAAGCTCCATCTGTCCCATTTAGACAATATACAATGTCAGATCTCAGTGGTAGCAGTAATAACAGCAAGCTGCTCCCTCAGCAGACATAGAGAGGGTTACTGATCACTCTGATTAAAATTAAAAAAAAAAACCCTTAGGGTGGATTGTAGTTAGTAAGTATAAATTTGAACTAGATTAACTGCTTTTCAACACACTTCTGCTATCAGGCCCTGTGTTACAAAAAAATTAAAGCCAATATAGTTCAGCTCATTTCAAAGATATGTATTAACAATTTTGTTTTGGCCATTAAGAAAATATTTTGGAAGGGACATTGATTCTCTGCTTTCAGAAAATAACACTTAAAGAACATAGAGCTGTACAAATGTTTCTTAAAAATATCAAGACTCAGGGGCAACTTTACACTGGGTCAGAAGCTCATGATTCAGTTAGGGTTTACAGAAACGTTCCCAGAAACTAGGTCAGGAATGGAAGAATGTGTTTTATGTAGGGTCAAGTGGAATCCTGCCACTCGACCCCGTGTTTTAATAGAACTCTCAGTTACAACCTAGGGGCCATTCATGCAGATGGACCTCCTGGAAGTAGAAAATTCTAAAATACCCTTAAACCCATTCAATGATGGGGGAATTCTTCTAGAAATGGTTTCCATTTGAGGTTATCAGTAATTATATAGAAATACTTCAAGTGCAGACTTTTTGGTATAGCTTTGCTTATTATTTTTAATAAATATTAAACTCTTTCATATACCAGTCAGGCCGGCAGAGTAAAATGGGAAACGCTTTTGAGAATACGGAAAATGAGCAAAAGTGATTAAGTCTAAACTGGGATTGATTGCTTTTCTGGGATCATAGGATGAAGCTTGATCATCCATTTGTGTGTGATGGACTTGTCAGGGTAAACCTCATTTCAGCCTGCCTTTTATATTTCATTACACGTTTGGTGAATAAGCACATACGGACCTTTGTTTTATTCAATGCCAATGGTCCATTTTCATAATTATTGGGCCACGTTTACTGAAGACCAACTAAATGTACATTTTGTCTTGATTTTCAGTGAGAATTTTCTTAGGTACAACAGAAGCGATGCTTTTCTTCTGAAATAGAAAGCCACCTAGTAAATTGAACTATGATGACACAAGATGTCAACATAGTTCCAGGAATGGATAGAAGTATTGTCATAAAGCAGGAAGCAGATATTGAGGTGGGAAAACAGCTAAAAATCGTAGACATCATGTTTCCTGAACCATCAAATAAGAAAGATGAATTACATGATTCGTAAAATCCCTGCTGTTTCATTCTCTTTGACCAATGAATTACCTTTCTAAATCAAAATAGCACAAACTATACCCCCATGCACAGCTTGCAATACAGAGTATTTTAGAAATTTTAGGCTGTCTTCTAGGTCATAATGTTTCAAACTCAGGAATATTGATATTTGGCAAGGCCAGGTAATTCATTGTGGTGGAAGTGTATTGTGTTTTGCAGGAAATACGTCAGCAGCTCTTTCCTTTACCTACCAAGTATTATATCGGGGAGTTCTCTCCTTTCAGTAGTAAGGAGGGAAATACAAGGTGAGAACAAAAGTGATCTTACTATTCACCCCATAAATATGATTAAAATGAAAAAGTTAGATGTCATTGAGTGTTGGCAAGAATATTAACTGTTGAAAAATAGGAATTCTGTTAAAAATGTTGGTAGAGGCTAGGGATTGTTTGGCACAACTTTTGTATGTGGGGTATAAGCACAAGAAGATTTCTACCAAACAAAATCAAATATTTTGACCTGGTTGTTCGCACCCTCACATTAACCTGAAATAAATTTACTTTTCCAAAAAAAGTTGTTAGAAGAGGATATGTCAATTACTTTAAAATCAGTTTGATGTATCTTCTAATATTAAAAATATTCATACCTTTTGATCTACTAATTTTACTCATTTTACAGAAGTGAGTCCTTAGTTTCCCCTGCATGCATGTATAAGAATGTTGATAAAACTTTTTTGTGTGTGTGAGTCCTAAACTTGAAATGTCTTACATTATGGTACAACAGTTAATTGAAATAATACTTATTTATAAATTAGAATACCATACATTTATGAAAAGGGGTTAAAAATAGTAGTAACATGAATGGATGTTAAAAACAGACTTGGGCAAAAGAGTCCAGACACAAAAAATAGCAGACGTGATGATTCTATTCTTGAAAGTGAAAAGCAGGTAAAAAGAAATTATCTCATTTAGGGTTACATCATTAAGGAATAAAACTATAAGGATAATTCATGTTAACACTGGAAGGGAAAAACGGCATTGTCACCAGGACGGGACTTCTGGGAAGCTTTTGGGGGAATGGCAATACTTTTTTTTCATTTTTTGTCTGAAAACCAGCTTTATAACATCAAATAGTACTTATGCATTCTATGTCTCTGCAGGTGTATTATGGTTCACAAACATATAAAACCTGTGGTTACCTTATTTGCACGAAATACGATGGAACAGACACACTGATAAAATACTACATTTTGCATTGTTTAAAGTCTTCAAACACGAAAGAATATTTGCAGTCAAGGATTCATTTAGTAAACGTACTTGAAATTTAAAAGTTTGGAGTAGTCGATTGTATGGA
>CAUYRH010019021.1:0-12840 GCA_963574655.1 Perodicticus potto
TGAACTAATGTACACAGCTATGATTCAACAACAACAACAAAAAGAATTATAAAGCATTTTTTATTCCTCTTTAATTCAGTAAAAGGTCCTTGAGTTTCCTGGGATGGAACTGAAAACCGATTGCAACATGCTGCCTTAAATATTATTTATTTGTATTCTGCTGGTACTGTATATTAACAGTCATGCTAAGTAGCTGTTCTCCATCAGCAAACGTTGGACAAGATTTGTCATTAAAAAAATATGAATTTCAGTTTGGTGTCCATAGCTCAGTGGTTAGGGCGCCGGCCATGTACACCAGGGTTGGTGGGTTCAAACCTGGCCTGGGCCTGCTAAACAAACAACAACCATAAAAAGAACAGCAACTACAACAAAAATAGCTGGGCATTGTGGTGGGCACCTGTAGTCCTAGCTACTAGGGAGGCTGAGGCAATAGAATCACTTGAGGCCAAGCGTTTGAGGTTGCTGTGAGCTATGACACCATAGCACTCTGTAGAGAGTGACAAAATTAGACTCTGCCTCAAAAAATAAAGAAATAAAAATACAAATTTCATGATAGCAAAATCCATATTTTACTCAATTGAGATCCCCCACATAGCACCTCTAGCTCGTGGTGTGCCCTAAGTGACTATTTCATAATAGTCAAGCAGTATTCCTTCTTAGAAATAATATAGATTTAGCAAAGGGAATGTTCATTCTCAAAAATGATTTTCTTTCACCTCGGAAATCTAACAGTTATCTCCCATTACCTAACAGTTTTCTTATAAGAAATTGACTTACACAGTAATAAATTATTGTGTTTTTTTTTAATGTGGTCAAGTAATCAAGATTATTTTGACATTCGATATTTTTTTCTCTTTGTTTAAACAGATTCAAAGTTAAAATGAAATACATCTTGTAAGTGTTTATGACTTTCTCCTGGATGTATTAGTGCTATTCTTTTGAGGTCCTTTTTAAAGCTGTTACATAATGTAAAACCATGGAGACAACAGGTGGAAAAAATTCTATATCTGAGACAGACTCTCACCTATATTGTTGCAATAACAGCCTCAATTCATGAACAAAAAACAAGACAAGGGGCAACTGCCCCTTTAAAAATTAGCCATTGCACAGAATGCTCTTATTGATGAGAAAGACTTCACTCTTAAACCATCAAGGTTCATGCAAGCCCTTAAGACTGTGGTTAGATCTGGAGAAATGTTTTTCCCCTTAACCTTTGGATGAAATGGTTGGTTTTAAAATTGTATTTAAAAAAATAATATTCAGATTCATGCACGTTGAATTTCAATCACTCCACTTCTCTGAGCTGCGGGTCTGTACAGTGGACAACTCTATGAAGTTTGTAGGTAGGCATCTGGAAAGCTGACAATATTTCCAGCAAGGCTAGAATATCTATAGCCTGTTTGTCCTCTACCTAATTTTCCTTGACCACAAAGTATCCTTTTCATGTTGGACATATATGTTTTCTCCCTGGAACTTTCTAGTTCTCCTCTTTGAAAGCCAAGTCTATGTCTTCTTTTTATCTTTCTACAGTTCCACAATTTTTTAAAAACCATATTTGTAACGTTTTCTTTTTATTGCAAATTACTGTTTTGCTATGCCCTGCTGATAGTACTTCACTAGTCCTAAATGAAACAGTGGTGAGAAGATCTCCAATGATCTGGTGCTTTTTCTGGGAAGGACAAGGGGTGAAGAATGATTCTAACAAATGGTATTGGATAAGGGAGCTCCTGCTCTGTCTTTTTGTGTTATTAAAGATTCGAGATGAAGGCTTTTTTTCACTCTTTTCTACTATTTGTTCTGACAGTTATGACAAAGAAAAGACAGAAATACAATACTGATTTGGCACTGCCTGCTAGTTTTAAGAAGCAAGCTGGAAAAAAAAATCAAAGAATATAAATAGTTCAGAAATTTTGAATCCTTGCCTAAATATCAAACAAAACTCATCTGACAAAGGTCCAGATATAAAGTGACTACACTTCTCCACTGGGCATCTCAACTGTAGTAAGGTTATTATATCAGAAAGGTGATGCCACTGAATTTGCATTTTTTAAACTCACTTTCCAATACAGGAGTACTTTGACTTTTCCTCCAGAAAAGCACCTCCAAATCACTAAATCACCATCAGAGCTATTACTGCCTCAATGTGCAACGGCCCTGACATCATCATCTTTGCTTCTCCACCATCTTGCCACCTTCACCCGGGGGGGCGGGGGGGACAGATCTGGGGCTGGGCTGTGAGTTGTTATTTCACTCCACGGGACAGTGATTGGTTTTTAGAACTCTCTCAGCTACCTCTTTAAACTTGCACTGTTCTAGGATCCTAAGGGCTCCATACTAAGACATGTAAGTTATATCCATAATTAACATGTGCAGTTTACAGATTTTTAAAGCTACAAAAATTAAGATGCACACGAAAACTTGGCATCTCATTTTGACTGACTTCAATAAAGATCTCACGGTATCTTCAGAGTCACCTAAAGATATTGTGGGATATCTCAGAGTTAAAAAGGATGCATTTTATGGTGTCTGGTCTAAAATTAATTAATATTCTATCAAATATATTTACAAATATTAGACTCCTTATGTATAATCAGGGCAGGTAACTGAATTTATCTGCAACAAGTCAAAATTGGATTTGAATCTACACCTACTAGCTCTATGACTTTCGCCAAGTACTTAATTAGGCAATCTGGGCCTACTTGCCTTATTTTTTAAATAGGGATAATAATTCTACCTATCTCTTCGGGATATGGTGAAGATTGTATAACTTATTATTTGTAATAAACTCAGGACAGTGTCTGGCTCCTAATAAGCTGCTAAATGAAAACAGAAAATATTTATAATTCCTGGCACACCGAAGGGATTCAATAAATGATAGCTAAATCCGAAGCCAATAGCAATAAGGATTTAATAAAACAAAATTAAACCTATAAAGCAAATTTCCTATAACAATGGGCAAGGCACAGTAGAAAGAACACTCTTCTCTGAGTCATGAAGTAACTGTCCAAGTCACAAATACACCCTGTGACTCTGGATAAACTGCTTCCCCTCCCTCCACCTGAATTCTTTCATCTGCAAATGAGAATATTGTACCGCGGTAGTTACAGAACTTTCCAAATGTTGGCATGTGGTTGTGAACCAGTCGGTGTTGGTCTAGTCAGTGATGAAAAAAGAAAAACAAAGGACATTGAATTGATTTTCTTCATAAAGTTACACTTAAAATTTTTAAAGGATCATCCTTTAATATGAGATTGATTCCTCTTCCTCCCTCCTTTTCACCCTCCTTCCTTTCTTTTTTTTTTCCTCATAATTCTTTCTTGTATTCATTTCCTTTCTTTCTGATGTGAAAATTTCCTTTCTTTTATGCAGTAGTGATGAAAAATATGCTGGGTACCCGTAGCTCAGTGGTTTGGGCACCGGCCACCTGCACCAGGGCTGGTGGAATCCGGCCTAGGCCTGCTAAAACCAACATACAAAAAAAACAAATAGCTGGGCATTATGGCAGGTGCCTGTAGTCCTAGCTACTAGGGAGGTTTAGGCAAGAGAATAACTTGAGCCCAAGAGTTTGAGTTTGAACTGCGATGCCACAGCACTCTACCGAAGGCAATAAAGTGAGACTCTGTCTCAATAAAAAATAAAAATAAAAATAAAGAAAAATGGTGGAATTTTTTATTATACTAAGATACACATAAAATCAACCATTTCGTACATTCACAGTATTGTGTAACCGTCTCCATAACTTTTCCATCAGCCCACACTGAAACTCTACACCCATCAGATAATAACCCTCTACCTCCTTCCCTTCCTGGTTTTGGGCAATGACCATTCTATTTTTGTCTCTATGAATTTGATTAGGTACTTTGTACGGTGGAATCATACAATATTTGCCTTTTTGTATCTGGCTTAGTTCACTGAGAATAATATCTTCAAGGTAGGATTTTTTTAAATGTTATTACTTGACAGTCCTCAAGTAATGCTCTTACTAGTTCCCAAACGTCTAGGACCCCTGGACTAGAAAAACTCTGAGGTCTCATCCAGCATGAATACTCTGTAGTTCTGTGAACAAGAGCAATGATCACAATTTTAAGGCACAGCAGCACTCAACACATTGTAAGTCCAAAATATTGTGGCAACCCTGGGGCCACCATGCAGGCCTCTGCATGGTGGTAAAACTGGACAGAACCTGTGCTTGGTATATAACTTCCCATATGAATTGCTGTATCTCTTTAATGTTGTTCTAATTATAAATTATCTAAGTATAATTTAAGTATACTTCTAATTATAAATGTAAAAATAAAAGGATAATAGGAAATATGATTTTTAAACACATGCATCATGTTGCTAGACAAAACCCGGGTATTAGCCACAAGTTGGCAAGAAATGAGGGGGCTTGGTCCAGTCTCCAGCAAATTCCACAAAGCACTTCTCAGTAAGTCACTTTATTAAGGGAATTATTTTAGGAAAGCATTGGCTTCTTAAATCACATTAAAAATCACAGATTTCAAGTTTTGCTGTTTTTCATTCACACCTCTTAAATAACTACCCAACTTTGTGGGCAAGATGCCTCAGAAGCTGTAGGCCCTTCTGTAGCAGTTAATTATTGATCTTTTAAGTGTAGTGCCCTGTGGTTTCTAAATGTTAGGAGGTGTAAGCAAGTCTTTACCCATGATGCTAACCCCAGGATGTTCTTGCACTTTAGGTCACAAATGATACTACTACTTAAAAAAAATCTTCCAAAGTAATATTCCCTAGGTCATCCCTAAGCCAACAGAGGAGCACATAACAGGATGGATTCGAGCAGGATTTGGGAGCAAACTGAACAGAACAGAGAACACTTAATACCTGCAGCTGGAACATGACAGAGCTTTCTATCATCCCACGTGCCCTCCCAGCTTCTCTGTGATGCCTAAACATGGCTGACGATGCCTGCATTTTCCAGATATGGGACTCGGGCACAGAAACGGCCATTAGTGCAGGGGACACTGTTCAGATGGCTGTGCAGGAGGGGCAGAGATGAGCAGCACGCATGCCTGGGTACGGGGGACCTAGGAACAGAGGCACATCCCCATATAAAGGTACAAATTGGGATCTTTCTCCTCCAGCATTGTGAAACCTGTTTGATCTGAAGTTCAATGACTAAAATTAATCATTTGATCAATCCCAGAGCTTTACTTGAAACACCCACTTTGCACCTGGTCACCCTCAGCTAGATCTGGGCACACCTTTTTTTAAATGAATTTTCCACTTCTTACTTCAAGGACCTGGTGCCACTATTGTTTTGATAGATGTCTACTTTGAGCAGTTCCTGCTTATTCTCTCCCAAATAAATAGCATCTGCTTTCTAATTTTTAGGAAAGACAAAAATCTGTTTTCAGTTGACTTATTCAAATGGAATACTAGTTAAATAACCACAATGTGCTACTGGTTATGAAATGCTATTCTTAACATTTATTTGTATCTGCTATTGACCTGACTAATGATTCATTAAGCCTTGAAAAGTGGTTGACACTTAGTAGGTGTTCAGTAATGATTACTTAGCTCTAAAGCTTAATGATTATAACAAATAATAATTACCATTACAAACACTTTTATTTACTTAGTATGGATCAGGATTTGTTCCAAGTGCTTTACGTACATAAATTCATTTTGTCCTCTCCTTCATTTTACAGATGAGAAAAATGAGACCAAGTGGGGTAAAGTAACTGCCAAGGACATATATCAAGCCAGTAGGAGAGCCAAGAACGGTAACCCAAGCAATATGGTTCCAGAGTCTGTGCTCTGAATCTTACATCATCTTGCTCATCTTAACAAAATGAAATATATGATAATTAGGGAGCATTTATCATTTAGATAATTTTCCCAAATATTATAATTTCTATAAATAGCCCTGAATGTTTATTTTTCCAGTAACATAATGATATTATTAACTTATAATATTGTTCTTTCCAAGCTCTTTCTACATTTAATACTTGACCTCAAATTTGACACTAAAATAAAAATCATATATCTAAACAGCATAACTACTGTGTCCTTTGTAAGAAAAAAAAAGTCATATAGAATAACAAAGTCTTCAGGCGCATTAACTGTCAGACTCAGGTTGAACAAATATGTAATTTAACAGAGTCGTCAATCTATAGGATCCACAACTGAAATCCAAAAAGCGAATAGTTCAAATGTGTTTCTAAACATATGGCAGCATTCAACAATGTATATGAAAAAGTTTATTTTTCTCAAAAAAGAACAAATGAAAATGGATCGTTATAGGAAGAATTTTGTACTCTCCTTAATCCATTCATTTCATAAAGTTATAAAAAATACAAAAATACTTACAAATTCATATACATGAGAGTAAAAATTCCCTATCATCTACTTTATTAAACCACATGTTCCTCAAAATAGTATGTCGTGATTGTTTTTTAATGAGTACAGAGTAAACTCTCTAATTCACGCTTTGATATTTTTTACCAACTAGAATAATTTTAAAATTGAGAAAAAGGCAAGACAACAAAGATCATGATTAATATTCTTGATGAGATCCTGAGTCTTTTCTTTTTTCATTAAAAGGCTTCAGATTCCTCTCTTGGAATGACGGAACAAATCTTATGTAATTTTTAAAATTCAACATCTAGCACTCTACAAGTAGAATTAAATTAGTGAATCTACTTTGATGATAATTAAAGTGTCCAAAGGTCCCTTTGCCAACATATCCCAAAGTTGTCCTATACATGAGTTGCACGCACACATACACCTACACTACAGAACAAGAAAAATCATCTTCCTTTTAGTCATTATCAACAATGACCTATGCACTGGTACTTATTGGTAGGCAGACTGATGGCCCTCAGTAATGTTCATGTCCTAATTCCCAGAACCTATAAATAAAATAATGGCAAAGGGATGTGGAGAGATTCCCTGGATTACCTAGATGGGCCTGATGTAGTCAGAGAACAGCAGCACACAGAAAGGCGGGGACAGAGGTGTCATGAGAGAAGCCAGGTCAGAAAGACCAGCAGCGGAAGGGCTCAAACTGACATTTCTGGCTTTGAAGATGAGAGTAGGAGGGGTGAGCAGAGAATGCAGGCAGCCTTAGAAACTCAGAAAGACAGAGAAGGAGCTTCTCCCCTAGCACTTCCAGAAAAGAACACAAACATCTCTGCTGACCTCTCGACATTGGACTTTCGACCTACAAAACTGGAGGATAATACATTAATGTTTTAAGCCACCAAGTTTATGATGATTTGTGATGGCAGCATAGAAAACTAGTACAGGTAGAAAAAGTTGGAACTCAGGTCCATAACCAATGATTTAATTGAAAATTGAAGTGGCTCATGAAATTTAGATATCCAGAAGGCATACTGTTCAGAGAAGAGCAAAATGGTAGAAAATCTAGTTTAGAAGAAAAGTATGTGTCTTTTTTTATGTGAACAATCAAGTGAATGTCCTATAACCTATGTAGGTAATCCATTAAAAAATCATGATGAGTAAAAGCAGGATGGTCCTTGGCAGAATCTATTGATCCTATAGTCAAATTCAAGCTCTTGGCTCTGATTTCTAGGCCTCCATCTTAGCTTACTCCACCATGATATCTCCCAGAACAGCCTAGCAGCTGTCAGTGTCTCTCGGACACCTCTTAAAAGTTTTATCTGCCTCCTTCTTATCCGTATTCCCACAACACTCTCACCTACAACTCTGCTTCTCATAACCCAAATGAAGGAGATATTTTCCTCTTATGGAAGTCCACACTCAGCCCAGCTTTTCCACTTTTCCTAGATGCTATAGAACCTTCCTATGGGAAAACATAGAAGAACTGGTCACTCTCTTCTGCATCTTCTAGGCGGAGAACTCTTCCCTTGGGCATAAAGGCAGCTGAATTGTCTCCTGCTGAAATCGTGGCAACATAATGCCACTGTCTTACCCTCTTGAGCGTGCAGAGCATTTGAATACTAGCTGATCAGTGGAAAGAAGGTCCCAAAACATACCACCAAAACCCTTCCCCAGGAGATTTAAGATGGCTTGTGAGCTTCCAGGATGTGCCTAAGACTCAAGTGAAGATAATAAACCATAAAGTATTTCCCAATAATGTCAAGGTTTAGTCATCCGCCTTAAGTGCCTAAAGGACTTAAGACCTAGGTTAGAAATTGTTTTGTGTGTAATTGAAATTCTATTTGGGATAAGTAGGCATCTGTCACTTAATTAACAATGTTCTCATCCAAAGGGGATACATAACAGACACCGGTGGCCCTATCTTTGCCAATACTGTAACTAAACAAGCAATTTAAATACAGCCTACCCATAAAATAACTTCAAGCTCCAACCCACCCCACCCCACTGCTTTCAGTCCCCAATACCTGTCTCTCAAGTTTAGAACCAGCCCCACCCCCACACTGTCCTGCAGTCATTCAAACAACCCAGGAAATTCCATTGACCAGATTATGGTGCTAAGAAAATACCATCTATCCCCCTAGATGGTTCTTTGATTCAGAGATGGTGGAAATAAATGAATGTACCTTCTAGCAAAGCCCATCCCCCAGTTGCCCACTCCTTTTCAATGTACCTGTGATCTCTACTGATGATGGTGACCGGATGTTTCAAAATGGTGCCACCCCACATATCTAGTAGAATATGCACAAGTGGATCTCAGGAGTTTTCCAAAAGCAGCCAGTTCTTTATACAAGTACTGCACAGTCTCAGTCTTCAAAGAAGACTCTTGTTTTTGCTGACCACGTAGAGCGTGTTGGCCCGGAGTGTGTCAAGCAGGAGGAAAGGGAATTATCTTTCACTCTATCTGTGATTGCACCATCACCTAGTGACCAGGGCATAGACCTTCTTTTCAAAGCTAGACAACAGCCAGTTGTATCCAACATATTGCTGCAATTCAGCCCTCAAAATTTAACTGGGCATGCTTCCTCAATATAACCTGAACTTAAGAGCTCCAGAAATATGTGAATTTCATGAAGCTAAATGCACTCAGATGCCCTAATAAGCCTAGGCATTGAGTTGTAGTGGGAAAATTCTTAGAACATTAAGTACATTTTCAGATTTCCCTGCTATTATCGGCCCTTCGTTCTCGTTTCCCCCCTCTCTGTCTGATTCTTTACCTCCTTCTATCAGTCTAGCCATGCTCAGATTTCTAAACCCTCTCTGAATCTAAACTGAATTCCTTTTTTTAATTATTATTTATAACTGAAAGGAAAATGGCTTACAGAAAAATAGTGAAAGACCAGAAATCTACCTAGAGGAATAAAAACAGCAAACACTTTCAGCATCCCTGGAAGGCGTTTTTGCCAGGTTTATCCACTTTCCTTCATTCTGCATCTAAAAATTCTATTAGGAAACAATCTCTCATCTCCGTCTACAGTACGCAAGATAAAATCCAGCACAAAGCAATGTTAACCTACACTCCAAACACAAGGGCTAATCTTTCTAACTTGGGAGGCAGGGTTTAAGAAGGATTTTATTTCCTACCCTTCCAAATGAAGGCATTCTGCTAACAATCCTAATATCGCATTTCTTTTTCTGCACCATCAATTGAATAATGAACAGAAAATGTAACAGGATAAGGCAGCAACAGTAGCTAATAAATTAAGGAAGAAAATATAATCCTCCTCTAAATTATGTTTACCACAAAAATGCAGCCTCTAGGTCCCTTAAAACACAGGAGAGCAACTGTTCTCTGCAGGCAACCGGATTGCTATTGATTTCAAGAAGATCTGATGTTAGCTGGGGATACAACAGGCATTCTTAGAGCAAGGGACTAGCGATTAATTTATAGCCTGCTTTTCCCCCCAGGGAGTTTTTATGTGGTTGGTGACAAACTTCTTTTCTTTCCAGTTTGCTGTTATGTGGATAAAAATCTTTCCAAATTATTTCTTTCGATTTTACCATTAACCTTTATGCAGTCTGCAAAGTTATGTAAGAAAAATGCTCCCCCCAAATCAACATTTCATGTGACGGTTGACATTTTTCAACTAAAAGAATGGTGTCTCCCAAACCCCTCTTCTAGAACTAAAGGAAATGATCTCTACCTTTCTGATGATGGAGGCAGATGTGGGGGAATTCACACTAGTCTCAGTGTCTGCCCACACGTGAAAGGACACCAACCCCCACATAAACACAGCCACCCTCTAGTCATTTAAGAGCCAGGTAAGAGCTATAAATACATTACATCAACTCTATTAGCACTTTTTAATCACTAGGTCATTTAATTTGTTTATTAATAAAAACAATTAAAATCTCATTTACTCTTTACCCCCGAAAGTTTTTGCACTATCCAGAATATATACAGTCTGTCTTTTCAAGTTCTTACTGTAAAAATTTTATGTCCAATGTAAAAGATTACAAGCTCCCTTCTATGGCTACAAAAATCAGGTTTGTATCATTTAAGTAATAGCGAATTACCTCTGTTCTCTCCCAGAAGGGTTTCATGCTCATGGTTACTTAGACTCTAAATAAAAACCTGCCTTAAGATGATGCTTGAGGCTTGGTTTGACAGACTGGCAGAATACTATATTCTCTCTCTTGTTTGTCTTCCTATATATTCTCTTTCTTATTTCAATTTCATCAACCTTGCCAATTAAGAATTATTACATGTTTTATCATGCGGGGTCGGGGTCAGGGCCAGCGGGACCAGAGGTAAGGTGGCAGCCCATGAGGGTTACAGCAAATTAGTGAGCATATTTGAAAATAATGGGGGTAAGTTTCTTCTTGGTTAGAGAAGGAGTTAAAAATATGCAAAGAGGGAAAACTAGAATAAACCTAAGGTGTTAGACTGGAACTGGAGTATCAATATAAGCACAAGGTTTTTAAAAGGTAGATATAGAGGCCAAGTGCGGAGACTCATACCTATAACCCTAGCGCTTTGGGAAGCTGAAGCCCGAGGATTGCTTGAAGTAAAGAGTTCAACACCAGTCTGAGCAAGAGCAAGATCCTGTGTCTACAAAAAACAGAAAAATCAGCTGGACATGGTGGTATGCACCTGTAGCCCCAGCTACTTGGGAGGCTGAGGCAAGTGGATTGCTTAAGTCCAGAAGTTTGAGGTTACAGTGAGCTATGATAATACCACTGCACTCTAGCCCAGATGACAGAACAAGAAAACAAAAAAACAAACAAGCAAACCCCCCCAATATATGTCTTTTTGTGAGTGTGTGTGTATACATTCCCATATTTTCTCTCTGTTCTCTGAGAGGTCCTAGATGTAGTGACCTTCCAGGAGCAATGTGCACACGCAGCACCCAGATCTTAGGTTTTAACTACTCCACTAAAAAGAACCGGATATGCTTGGAGTAATAGCTGATTCCAGGGCAGCGGATGTACATGAGTCTGGAACATCTTGTTGTGCCATAAACTAAGAGAAGTGCTCAGAGAAGAATGGGGACATGTTGAATGAACACAGGAGCCACCTTGATGGAATTTCCACAGGCCAAATCTGGGAGAATTTGAGCCTCAAAATAAATAATGATGGTAACGGATTATAACCCATTGAATCAAATAAGATACCATGAATTTATATTGGCAAAGGTAATGAATAAATAAATGGGGAAAAAGAGAAATATCTTATAGTAGAATGCCAAGTAATACATCTAGAAAGAACGAGAAGATAGAAAAATCTGCATCCACTTGGCTAATAATTGATTCTTTCAGAACTCATCAATGGATGCTAAAACAAATAGATGAATATTGGATGACGAACAGAATAGTTACATAGTTGTCGGTGTCTCCATATAAAATATGTATTGACTCCCCATTAGCGTCTAAGTACAAAATATTGGCAGATGCTATTCTATGGAAGTGATAAAAGTTAACATCACAAGAGATAAGATGACTCGCCATCATACACTTGCTAAGACGATGCAACATTTACTCCTGTCCAAGAAAAGAAAAGCACAACCTGGGTCTCACTAGGAGGAAACATCAGGCAGCACCAAATTAAGGGACATTCTCATGAAGTTACTGTGTTGCACTTAAAACAACAACAAAACTAAAGTGTTCCTGAAAGAGACTAAGGAGATCATCTTAGACTGGACTATGGACCTTTAAAAGACATTATAGAAGCAATCAACAAATATTTAATGGGGTTGCACATTAAATAGAAATATATCTGTGTTAATATCTCCATTTTGATAGTTGTTCTATGGTTTGTGCAAAACAGAATTCTGTATTTTTTAGAAAACATATACTAAAGTTTTAGAGGAAATGAGGCATTGTGTCTGCAACTAACTCTCCAATCATTCAGAAAATTAAATGCTAATTATATTAGAGAGAAAGAATGTAAGCATAGGTACATGCACACGCAGAGAAAAAGAACAAAAAACAAATGTGGTTAACTGGTAACTTCTGTGGGATCTGAGTGAGGGTATAGGAGTTTTGTTTTATTCTTGCGACTTTTCTGTAAGTTTGTAATTATTTCAGAATAAGTATTTTTCTTTTTCTTTTCCTTTTTTTGAGACAGAGTCTTGGTAGAGTGCCTTGGCATCATAGCTCACAGCAACCTCAAACTCCTGGGCTCAAGTGATTCTCTTGCCTCAGTCTCCCAAGTAGCTGGGTCTATAGGCACCCACCACAATGCCCAGCTGTCTTTAGAAGTGGGGTCTCGCTCTAACTCAGGCTGGTCTCAAACTCATGAGCCCAGGTGGTCCTCGCACCTCGGTCTTCTAGAGTGCTGGGATTACAGGTGTGAACCACCATGCCCAGTTAAGAGTGAGTATTTTTTAAAGAAAAAAGATTAAAGGATTTTAATATGGCAATATCTTCAGATGGTGGTCCCTGCCCTGAACACTTAATGCATGCCAGCAAGGATCCAAACCTGACCTTGACACTGGTCAAGAGAGACAAGGAAACACA
>CAUYRH010019026.1:0-29197 GCA_963574655.1 Perodicticus potto
GGCCCCATATGCCGGAGGTGGCGAGTTCAAACCCAGCCCCGGCCAAAAACTGCAAAAAAAAGAAGAGGACTCAGCAAGCAAGTGTATTAGATACAAAATCAATAAACGAAAATTAAGTGCATTTCTGTATGTCATCTACTAATAGAAGTTATAATTTAAAAGAGATATCCTTTATAATAAGATCGAAAATATGAAGTGCCTAGGAATAAAATGAACAAAAGATACGGCAGGGCTCTATGAAGAAATTATTATAAAACTTTATTAAAAGATATTAAAGATTATTAAATCAAATAAGGACAATGCTATGATTGTAGAGTGCAAGACTCAAATTTATAAAAATGTCAGTTCTCCCCAAACTGATCTACAGATTCAAAGCAATCTCAAAAGGCCAACATATTTTGTAAAGAATTTGACAAGCTTATTCTAAAATGAAGATAAAAGTACAAAAGGCTGGAAATAGCCAAGACCTAAAAAAAAAAAAAAAAGGACTTCCCTTCCAGATCCAGCCTCTTTAAGAGGCAACAATAACCAAGACAGTGTGTTATTGGAGCAAGGACAGAAATTAGAGTGTTTAAAAGAATAGCAAGGGTGGCGCCTGTGGCTCAGAGGAATAGGACGCTGGCCCCATGTGCCGGAGGTGGTGGGTTTAAACCCAACCCTGGCCAAAAACTACAAAAAAAAAAAAGAAAAGAATAGTGAGCCCAGAAACACACCTGCCTACATGACACTCGATATAAAACAGAGGAAGTGCTGCAGATGGATGAGAGCAATAAGTAGACTAGGACATTGCATATCTATATAGAAAAATAAAATCAGAGCTTTAGTTCTCACCATACATAACTCAGTTCCAGGTGAATGAGCAACCCAAATGTGAAAGGGGAAAAAACAAAGTTTTTAGCAGACAATTAAAAAGGACACTTTCATGACCTCAGAGTACAGGAGGATTTCCCTTTTTATTTTTTTAAGATTATAGTATTTAGCTGGGTGAGGTAGTTCACACCTATAATCCTATCACTCTGGGAGGCTGAGGCAGATAGATTGCTTGTGCTCAAGAGTTCAAGGCCAGCCTGAGCAAAGTGAGACCCTATCTCTAAAAAATAGCTGGGTGCCCGTAGTCCCAGCTACTTGGATGGCTGAGGCAAGAGGATCTCTTGAGCCCAGGACTCAAGAGATTGCTTTGAGGTTGCTGTGAACTATGATGCCACAGCACTCTACCCAGGGCAACAAAGTGAGACTATGTCTCAAAAAAAAATAATAATAATAATCATAGTGTTTAATGTTTATCAAATTACATTTCTACAACTAGCAGGATAACAAATGAGTTTCTAGGACTCAGACAATATCTTTGGGAATGTTTATCGAGTGAACCCAATTACACCTCAAGCCAATCAACTTCCATCATCATAGCTCACTGTGTCCTTTAACTCCTGAGTTCAAGAGATCTTCCTGCCTCAGCCTCCTGAGTAGCTGGGACTATAGGCATGTGCCACCATGGCTAATTTTTGTATTTTTTGTAGAGATAGGGCTGGGAGGGTGAGAAGATAAGAGGTAGGTCTCCTTATAATGTTCAGGTTGGTCTCTACCTGCCCTGAACTCCCAGTGTGCTGGGACTACAGGCATGAGCCATGGAACCCAACCTTTTATAGTCTTTTAATGGTATTTTGTGATGAACAGATGTTCTTCAATGTTAATGTGGTAGAATGTCTCAATCCCGGCACTATTGATATTTTGAGCCAGAAAATTCTGTTGTGTGTGGTGGGGGGTGTGTGGGGGCATGTTTTGTGCATTGTAGAATGTTTAGCAACATCCCTGGCCTCTGTTCACTAGGTACCAATAAACCCCCTCTGCCCAAATTGTAACAACTCAAAATGTCTCCAGATATTGCAAAAAGTCCCCTGGGGTAGGGGGTGGGGGGGAATCACCCCCAGCTGAGAACCACTAGGTTAGTGCTTTTTGCTTCTTGTTTAAGAAACCCTCCCCAGGTGTGTTGGCTCATGCCTATAATTCCAGCATTTTGGGAGGCTGAGGCAGGTGGATCACTTGAGGCCAGGAGCCAGAGACTAGCCTGAACAACATAGCAAGTCCTGATGTCTACCATGGGCATGTTGGCACAGGCCTGTAGTCCCAGCTATTTGGGAGGCTGAGGCAGGAGGATCACCTGAACCCAAGAGTTCCAGCCTTCTGTGAGCCATGATCCACTGCATGAAAGCCTGGGTAGTAGAGAAAGACCCTGTATGCAAAAAAAAGAAAGAGAGAAGAGAGAGAGAGAGAGAAAGCAAAGAAGGAAGGAAGGAAGGAAAGAAGGAAGGAACGAACGAACGAACGAAGGAAGAGAGGGAAAGGAAAACAAAAAAGAAAAAGGTGCCACCATTTACTGCAGTGGATCCTTTCCCCTTCCTGCCCTTCAGAGCCTGGACTGGCACATGTCCTCTTTGAGTCATGACCGTGAAGCCTGTGTGCATGTTAAAGGGTGATGGCCTGGTACAGGGTACCATTCGCTTCAAGTAGTAAGAAAACGGATCAGGGTTATGGTAACAGGACTTATCAAAGAATTGACTGGCTCGGCGCCTGTGGCTCAACGGGCTAAGGCGCCAGCCACGTACACCTGAGCTGGCGGGTTCAAATCCAGCCCGGCCCGCCAAACAACAATGACGGCTGCAACCAAAAAATGGCTGGGCACTGTGGCGGGCGCCTGTAGTCCCAGCTACTTGGGAGGCGGAGGCAGGAGACTTGCTTGAGCCCAGAAACTGGAGGTTGCTGTGAGCTGTGATGCCACAGCACTCTATCCAGGGTGACAGCTTTTGGCTCTGTCTCAAAAAAAAAAAAAAAGAATTGACTGAAGGCCAGCACTAATTCCATGTCCATCAGTTTGAAGATAATACTCAAGGCTGTATCAGTGTAGGTCCTCACTTTAATCCTCAATCCAAAAAGCATGGTGAGACAAAGGATGAAGAGAGGCATGTTGAAG
The DNA here is from genome assembly GCA_963574655.1 of Perodicticus potto. Classification (NCBI taxonomy): domain Eukaryota; kingdom Metazoa; phylum Chordata; class Mammalia; order Primates; family Lorisidae; genus Perodicticus; species Perodicticus potto. The sequence goes on from CAUYRH010019026.1 coordinate 2,969, forward strand.
ACCCAGGCAATATGACTACTGGCAAAAATGATGAGCCATTGTCTCTATTGACGACTCTCACTCTCAGGAGAACATTCCATCATTGGCCTCACAATAGTAGTCCATAAAAAGCCAGATGACTTGGGCAAAGGTGGAAATGAAGAAAACACAAAGACAGAAAAGGACTCAGGAGGCTGAGGCAGGAAGATCTCTTGCGCTCAGGAGATCAAGGATGCAGTGAGCTACGATGATGCCACTGCACTCTCGCCTGAGCAAGAGAGGGAGATACTGTCTCAAAAGAAAGAGAAAGAGAGACTAAGAAATATGTAGGATATAAAGAACTACAATTAATAAAAAGGCAAGACAATGGGGAAAAGGGAAGATATAGGAGAAAAAGGGAGATATGAAAAGATATATATTCATAATAGCATTATATGCAATAACAAATAATGTAAACTCAGACATTCTGGAACAGTAGAATAGATAATAGAATAGTGATACATCCACATAATGGAATGCCGTGTATGGGGAACCTTCCAGGTATATGTACCAAGGTGGAAGACCCTCCAAAGTACAAAATGTTGAATACAGGAGCAAGTCATGAGAGAAAATATGCTGTGAAATCCCAATTTTTAAAAATGTAAAACAGACAAAATTAAACAATAAACAACTTAGAGGTGATTCTATAGGAGGTAAAATTATTTTTACTTATTTATTTTTTTCTTTTCACTTTCCAGTTTTATTTTCATGACACTGTGTTTGGGGAAATCAAAGAGTATATGAAACTGCGATCCTCCTTAGTCTCTTAATGGGCCTCAGGGTCAGGGTTAATTTGTTTTCGGTCCAGAACCTGGCTCAGAGATGTTGGAGAGCGAAGCCTGCTTCCTGGGAGCTCAGTCCTCTCCCAGGGTAGACTCCTGAAGAGCAGCGATTAGCATTGGGTCCTGAATGTGTTTGTTTGTTTGTTTGTTTTTTTGAGACAGAGGCTCACTATGTCGCCCTCAGTAGAGTGCTGTGGCATCACAGCTCACAGCAACCTCAAACTCCTGGGCTTAAGCAATTCTCTTGCCTCAGCCTCCCAAGTAGCTGGGACTACAGGCACCAGTCACAAGGCCCATCTCAGTTTGTCACCCTTGGTAGAGTGCCATAGCATCACAGCTCACAGCAGTCTCAAACTCTTTGGGCTCAAGTGATTTTCTTGCTTCAGCCTCCCAGGTAGCTGGGACCACAGGCGCCCACCACAACACATGGCTATTTTTAGAGACGAGGTCCCACTTTCTGTTTAGGTTCCTAGGTCTTGAACTCCTGAGCTCAGGTAATCCACTCACCTCTGCCCCCCAGAGTGCTCGGATTACAGGCGTGAGCCACTGTGCCCAGCCAAAGCTTTCTTTGTGTGTGTGTGTCATTGTTAAGCAGGCCAGGCCGGCAAACCCGCCACCGCTGGTGTGAAGACACGCTAACCACTGAGCTACAGATGCCCAATTTGTATTTTTAGTAGAAATAGGGTCTGGCTCTTGCTCAGGCTGGTCTCAAACTCATGAGCTCAAAGGATCATCTGCCCTCCTCAGCCTCCTTAAATTTAGATCTTTGACCTCATCTCCAAATGAGATTATAATACAACCCCCAAAATAAACAAATAAGAATAAATGAAGGGCCAGGCATGGTGGCTCACGCCTGTTATCCTATCACTCTGGGAGGTGTAGGTGAGTGGATTGCTTGAACTCAGGAGTTCCAGAGCAGCCTGAGCAAGAGTGAGATCCCATCTCTAAAAATAATAGCCAGGGATTGTGGCAGGCACCGATAGTCCCAGCTACTTGAGAGGCTGAGATAAGAGGATTGCTTGGGCTCAAGAGTTTAAGGCTGCTGTGAGCTATGATGCCATAGCACTCTACTGAGGGCAACAAAGTAGGACTCTGTCTCAAAAAAAAGAGAAGAAGAAATGAAGGTATTTGTTATATAGCTTTAAGTATATGTCCAAATACCAGACCATACACTACCTATAATGCCCTGTGAATTATTATTTTCATAAGTCCTATCATTATCTTGTTGCATAAGTCCTAATATTTCATAAGTCCTATCATTATCCTAAGCACAGTCATATTGCAATGTATTTCTTGGTTTGGAATTCTAACTTATTAAACGTAAATAAAATTTTTTTTTTTTTTTTTTGAGACAGAGCCTCAAGCTGTCACCCTGGATAGAGTGCTGTCGCATCACAGCTCACAGCAACCTCCAATTTCCTGGGCTTAAACGAGTCTCTTGCCTCCGCCTCCCAAGTAGCTGGGACTACAGGCGCCCGCCACAACGCCCGGCCATTTTTTGGTTGCAGCCGTCATTGTCGTTTGGCAGGCCCGAGCTGGATTCGAACCCGCCAGCTGAGGTGTACGTGGTTGGCGCCTTAGCCTGTTGAGCCACAGGCGCCGAGCCGGAAATCATATTTTAAAACTATAGTTTTAACCAAATCCAATGGACAACCAGAGACACAGAAAAAAAGTTAGCCACACACAAATTTAGATTACTCTTTTCAACAATGCCTGTTATTTCATTGTTAGGGATGAACTCTCTTTTATTTTTAAAATCTTATATTACATTTAGGTCACTGTCAATGTTTTACTATTGTAAGGACATTGTGAATATTTTTATACACACATGTAATTTGGCATATATTTTAAAATATATCCATACAGTAAATTTCTAGCAATGGAATTGCTGGTTCAAAGGGTATGTGCTGCTTTTTAAAAAATTTCAATGTATATTGCCAAATTGCCTCTTAAAAGACTGTACCAGGCTGTTGAGTAGTGTTGGCAGCCATGTGGCATGGGGGTGAGGGCCCGGGTGGCCGTGCTCTCCCTGCTATTGCTCGGCAAGTCTCTGGTGGAGTGCTCCGCCTGCAGGGAGTTTGCTCACTGGAAACAACACCTGTGAAGGATGCTGGCATCTTGGGTAGGGCAACAAATATTAACCTGTGAAGATCGGCCTGAGTGACTAGGCCAGCATGGCCTCAGCCAGACCAAGATTTGGAAGCCATGAAGGATGTCAGAGCAGAGGCACAGCTCCAGGACACATGTACCCCAAGTATTTGCAGCCTTGAAGGCTGGCCCCCAAGGTTTGCCTACCTCCAAGGCCAGGCAGCTGCACTGTGTGCTTTGCTTTTATTCCAAGGATGGATATGCAGGTTGATATTGGTCTGCCCACCTGCCTTGACCTCAGACTTTCCACTTAGATGGGGCCTGTGTACACTAGCTGCCTAGCTGGACGACACCTCCTGGGAGTACCTGCTGAATGACCCCACTCAGACTTCATATTACTTTAAGCACCTCTTGTAAAGTCTCACCTTGGTTACTTAAGGCCAGAAGTTTGAGACCAGCTTGAGCAACATAGCAAGACCCCATCCTTCCAGAAAATGTTAGTATTAGCCAGGTATAGTGGCTCATGCTTGTAGTCTACCTACTTGGCAAGTTGAGGCGGAGGATCACTTGCGCTTAAGAGTTTGGGGTCATAGAGAGCTATGATGATGTCACTGTACCCTAACCTGGGTGACAGAGTGAAAAAAAAGGATTAGGATTAGAACATGGGCACTATAGTTGAAATTTCAAGCAAGAGTTGTTAAAGGAAGGATTTGGTACACTTCAAGGAGAGTTATTTCTGTGTTGGCAAAACATGAGAATAAATTGGCCTTGAATTAAAAAAAAAAAGCTATACCAATTTTTACTCCAACTTAGTAAAAGTAGTTCATCAGAGTAGACCCTGGAGTGGAAAACAGCAGTGCTTAAGGAGCTCCCTGAGGAAAGACAGGCTGACCCTATGAACAACAGTAAGCCAAACACCAGGGACAGAGAAACCCTGAAGCCAAACTTGGGCTAGTATACTTTGAAAGCACCCATATTTCATATCTAGCTTTAAGTTCTCTTTGTTATAATGACCTTCTGCCAAATCCCTGAACCTTTATTGTAGTCTTATTAAAAGCCATAGCCTAAGAATTGGCCCAAACTTGAACCAAAGTGATACCACTGAGAATCGTAACAGCTTAGGAAAACTGGTGAACAAAACCCCCTGGGTGAAAGGAATCTTTGGAGGGACAAGAAAATACCAGAACAGGTAAGATACCTGGAATTCCCAGAAACACCTGGGGAATAAGGCCGGACACAACTGCAGTTAAAAGGAACAAGGGCTCAAATCATTCAGAAGTGAGCATTAAAGGAAAATATAATCTAAAAAGCTGGTGAAATAGGGACTTACATGGGTACAATGTACATAAGTACTTAAGAAAATAAATGATGGGGTAAGCACTAATTAAGAAACAAAAGCACAACTAACTCCTTCACTTTAAGTAGGAATGCACCTGAAAAGGGATGTGGGAATTTGAAAAAGAGTCTTAGAAAGTCTGAGTTCCAAGAAACATTAGAATGTTCTCTTAGTGGACCAGACCACATAAATGTCTTGTTACTTCCATTTTGTTTGATGACAGACTTTCCACTAGGGAATTCTAGTGGATCTCATCTACCTGGATGGTCAATAACCTGCTCAAAATGACACACCCTACTATAGAATTCTAACATCTGCATTCATGAACTCTGACAAGCCCACTAAACTACCAGCATCCTCACAGTAGTTTCCACTGGTGATTCACCTTCAGGACCCTGTCTAACCTCATCTATGGCACATCTCCACAAGCCCTTGAATCTGCCTGCCTGCCCATGCCACATTCTACAGGCCTTTGTAGAAGTTATCTGAGAAAGAGAAGGAAATGTTGTTACCTGAGCAGAATTTTAATTTGTATCATAAAACAGAAATCATACCCTTGAATAAAAACCGTTAAAACAATATAACTCTTTGTAAATATGAAATAACTTCTATGGAAAGCTTATTTATCTTCCTTCTGTCTGCTTATTCCCATTACAATAGTGTCTCATAAATATAAACTTAGCAAGCCATACATTTTAAAGGCCAACAAAACAATATCAAATAATAATGATCTCAAACTGTCTAACTTTCTAATCACCTTAGATATTTCTCAAGATGACAGTTGATTTAAAAAACGTATTGGCTGGGCGGCACCTGTGGCTCAGTGGGTAAGGCGCTGGCCCCATATACCGAAGATGGTGGGTTCAAACCCACCCTCACTGAACTGTAAAACAGAAAAATAGGCAGGCATTGTGGCGGGCGCCTGTAGTCCCAGCTACTCGGGAGGCTGAGGCAAGAGAATCACCTAAGCCCAAGAGCTGCAGGTTGCTGTGAGCTGTGTGACGCCACAGCCCTCTACCAAGGGTGATAAAGTGAGACTCTTGTCTCTAAATAAATAAATAAATAACAAACAAAAAAAACCATATTGGCTGGGCATGGTGGCTCATGCCTGTAATCCTAGCACTCTGGGGGGCCAAGGTGGGTAGACTGCCTGAGCTCAAGAGTTCAGAGACCAGCTTAAGAAAGAGTAAGACCCTGTATGTAGAAGTAGCTGAGCATTGTGGTGGGCGCCTGTAATCCCAGCTACTTGGGAGGCTGAAGCAAGAGAATCACTTGAACCCAAGAGCTTGAGATTGCTGTGAGCTATGATGCCATAGCACTCTACTGGATGTGACCAAGTAAGACTTTGTCTCAAATAAATTGTAATGTGTTTCAAAGGAATATACCAACAGATTAGTTCCCCAAATAATTTTAAATTTCTACACAGGAAAAAAATACATTAAAAATTAAAAGGCAAGCTGAGAAAGTCTTTGCAAATATGACTGATGATTAATATCCTCACATGAAGTAATAAGAAAATAAGAATATCTCCCCAAAAGAGAAAAATATGCACAAAAGGTACCATTTTTAAAAAGCAACACAAATGACTAATGAACAAATGAACACACAAATAGCTATAAAGCCTTAATAGTTATCCAAGAAATACACACTAAGATAATTAGATACCATTTCTCATCAATCTTAGTCACAAAGTAAATGACCGTAAGAAACTAAGGATATGGCTCGGCGCCTGTGGCTCAACGGGCTAAGGCACCAGCCACGTACACCTGAGCTGGTGGGTTTGAATCCAGCCCAGGCCCGCCAAACAACAATGACAGCTGCAACCATAAAATGGCTGGGCGTTGTGGCGAGCGCCTGCAGTCCCAGCTACTTGGGAGGCGGAGGTAGGAGACTCTCTTGAGCCCAGGAATTGGAGGTTGCTGTGAGCTGTGATGCCAGAGTACTCTATCCAGGGTGACAGCTTGAGGCTGTCTCAAAAAAAAAAAAAAAAGAAAAGAAAAGAAAAAAGAAACTAAGGCTATATTCAATGATGTCAAAAAGGAGTAGGACAAACCGGGCATGGTGGCTTACACCTGTAATCCTAGTACTCTGGGAGGCTGAGGCAGAAGAATTCCTTGAGCTTAGGATGTTGAGGCCAGCTTGAAAGAAATGCTATCTCTACTAAAAATAGAAAAACTAGCCAAGCACAGTGGCTTGTACCTATAAACCCAGCTACTTGGAAGGCTGAGGCAGGAGGATGGCATAAGCCAGGAATTTGAGGTTGTTGTGAACTAGGCTAAGGCCATCATTTCACTCTAGCCCCAGCAACTGAGTAAGACTGTCTCCAGGAAAAAAAAAAAAAAAGGAGGAAGACAAACATTCTCATATAATATACAGCGGGAAGTAAAACCTGATAGATATAAATGTGTGAAAAACATATAAAAAGGGACAAAGAATGAAAAATGTTCATATTGGCTGGGTGCCTGTAGCTCAGCAGCTAGGGTGCTAGCCAAGTGCATTGGAGCTGGCAGGTTTGAATCTAGCCCAGGCCTGCCAAACAACAACGACAACCAAAAAAGCTGGGCATCATGGCAGGTGCCTGTAGTCCCAGCTACTTGGGAGGCTGAGGCAAGAGAATCGCTTAAGCCCAAGAGTTTGAGGTTGCCTGTGACCTGTGATACTACAGCACTCTACCAAGGGTGACAAAGTGAGACTCTGTCTCAAAAAAAAAAACTGTTCATGTCCTTGGACTTAGTAATCCTACTGTAATAATACAGGCTCATGAACTTACCTATCTCAAACTTATTACATAGTTAACAATAATCAAAACAATGTGACAAATATAGACAATGGAGTTTGAATAAAGAGCTCAGAAACAAACAGTTGAATACACTATGAAATGATTTTTCCCCAAGGGTGCCAAGACCCTTTAATAGGGAAAGGACAGTCTTTTCAACAGATAGGAAAACTGAATATCGACAAAGAAAAGAATGAAGCTGGACTCTTGTCTTATGTCATGTACAAAACTTAACTCAAAATGGGTCAAAGAGGGTGGTGCCTGTGGCTCAGTGAATAGGGTGAGTAGGGTGCTGGCCCCATATCCTGAGGGTGGCGAGTTCAAACCCAGCCCCAGCCAAACTGCAACAACAACAAAAAAAAAAACCTTCATTTTGGGGGGCGCCTGTGGCTCAAAGGAGTAGGGCACCAGCCCCATATGCCTGAGGTGGCAAGTTCAAACCCAGCCCTGGCCAAAAACCGCAAAAAAAAAAAAAAAAAGGGGGTGGGGGAATCAAAGACCTAAACATAAGAACTAAGATTATATTGATAGAACTTTTTTTTTTTTTATTTTTTGAGACAGAGCCTCAAGCTGTCACCCTGGGTAGAGTGCCCTGGCATCACAGCTCATAGCAACCTCCAACGCCCTGGCTCAAGCGAGTCTCCTGCCTCCACCTCCCACATAGCTGGGACTGCAGGCGCCCCCAGGCTGGATTCAAACCTGCCAGCTCAGGTGTACATGGCTGGCGCCTTAGCCCATTGAACCACAGGTGCCAAGCCGATAGAACTTTTAAAAACATGGGAGAACAGCTTCATTACACAGGATTTGGCAATGATTTCTTGGATAAGACATCAAAAACAGGCAACAGAAGAAAAATTAGATTAAGTTGGACTAATTAAACACTTCCATGCATTAAAGGACACAATGAGTGAAAAGGCAATCTATGGAATGGGCGAAAACATATGCAAATCATGTCTAATAAGGGGTTAATTATCCCGAATACATGAAGAACTACAAAACAGCAAAAAACCCAATCTGATTTAAAAAAAGAAGTGTTGGCAAGAGAAACTGGAATCCTTATGCACTGCTGGTAGTACTACAAAATGCTGTGGCCACAATAGAAAACAATATGGCAGTTCCTCAAAAAATTAAGAATAGAATTATCATATGATCCAGCAATAGTAGGTCTTGTTATACACCCAAAATAAATGAAAGCAGGGTCTTGAACAGACACATGTATACTCATGTTCATAGCAGCAGTATTTACAATATTCAAAAATAGAAACAATTCAGGTGTCCATCTTTAGATGAATGGGTAAAAAAATGTGGTATATTAAACAATAGAATGTTATTCAGCCTTACAAAGGAAGGAAATTCTGGCATATGCTGCAATATGGAAGAACCCTGAGTACATCATACTAAGTGAAATAAACCAGTCACAAAAAGGCAAATAGTGTTGATACTACTTGTATGAGGTATCTAAAGTAGTAAAATTCATGGAGAAAAAAAGTAGAATTGTGGCTGCCAGGGGCTGGGTGTGCAAGGAGGATGAAGAGTGGTCCTTTAATGAGTATATGATTTCAGTTTAACAAAATGAAAAGAGTCCGGGAGATTGCACAACAATGTGAATGCACTTAACACTATTGATGTTTAAGATGTTAAACTCTATTATGTGTATTTTACTACAATTTTTTTTTTGTTTGTTTGGTTTTTTTTTGCAGAGACAAAGTTTCACTTTATCGCCTCGGTAGAGTAGAGTGCTGTGGCGTCACACAGCTCACAGCAACCTCCAACTCCTGGGCTTAGGCGGTTCTCTTGCCTCAGCCTCCCAAGTAGCTGGGACTACAGGAGCCCGCCACAACGCCCAGCTATTTTTGTTTTGCAGTTCAGCCGAGGCCGGGTTTGAACCCGCCACCTTCAGCATATGGGGCCGGCGCCCTACTCAATGAGCCACAGACACCGCCCTTTACTACAATTTTTAAAAAAGTCATCACAGCAGCAAAAGTGATCTTTGAAAAATATAAGTCAGATAGTGCCACTCCTTTGCTTAAAATCCTCCAACTGCTTCCCATAACAGGCAGAATAAAATATAAATTTATTTTGCTGGTTTACAAAGATCAACACATGATCTGGCCCATGCCTACCTCTTCAACCTCATCTCACACAACTCCCACCCTCTTCCACCTTGCTTTTGCATACCAGCTTTCTTTCTGTCACAGCAATCTTTCCAGCCTTCAGGCTTTTCCACTACCTGTAGTCTCTTTCTGGAATGTTTTCCTCATGGCCCTGATTTTTACAAGACTTGTTCTTTCCTACCATCCATATCTTAGCCCAAGTGTCATTTTCTTCTTTTTCTTTTTCTTTTTTTTTTTGAGACAGAGTCTCACTTTGTTGCCCTCAGTAGAGTGCCATAGTGTCATAGCTCACAGCAACCTCAAACTCTCGGACTCAAGCGATCCTCTTGCCTGAGCCTCCCAAGTAGCTGGGACTATAGGCGCCTGCCATAATGCCCGGCTATTTTTTAGAGACGGAGCCTCGCTCTTGCTGGTCTCCAACTCCTATGCTCAGGCCTCCCAAAGTCTGTCACCTTCTTAAAGGCAAATGCCAATACCTAATCTACCAGCTAAGTGCCCAATTACTTGCACAGCACTTTCAAGTACCTGATTACTTATTGGTTTACATATTCAGCTTATTTTCTGTCCCTCCCACAAAATGAATGCCAGAAGAACAAGAACCATCCTTGCCCATTTTTTCCCTACTGTCTCCTGGTGACTTAATAAGTACCTGGCATTCATTTATCTGATGAATAAATAAATGCATAACAGTTTTTTTTTACATGACCTAAAACTCTACAAATAAAGACTGCTTAAATAAATTGCCATGTATCCTTGCGATGGAACATTATGCAGTCATTTTCACTGAACTCTCATGTATATTTGGTATGTACCAAATGTATTTTCTAGGGTTTCCATGATAAGTTCTCACACCCTACATCCTCTTCTTACAACATTATATTCACATTACTTCCCAGTGGTCCAATTGCTATTCCCTCCCCTAAATTTTTATTTTTATTGTTTCAGGTTAATTGAGAGTACAAAGAATTAGGTTACAATGTTTGCATTTGGTAAACTCCCTCTTGTAATTGCATCCCACCCCAAGGATGTGTGCCATTCACCCTAACATTGTGCCCATTAAGTGGGAGCATACCCATTCCCCTTCCCTTCTCTACCCCACTGTTCCCTTGTTCTCCCCACTCCACATCTTGAATTGAGTTTTTCTCTTATGTGGGTGTGTATTAGATTATCTACTAGCTTCATATTAGAATTGAGTACACTGGATTCTTGCATATCCCTCAAGGTTAATACAAAAGATGTAAAATCTCCATCTTTTTTAACAGCTGAATTCTCTCCTAAATTTCTGCAGGCCTGTGACTATGTTAGAAGTGACGCTTTGGCTGGTTCAAACCCAGCCCCTGCCGAACTGCATCAAAAATCAGCTGGGCGTTGTGGCGGGTGCCTGTAATCCCAGCTACCTGGGAGGCTGAGGTAAGAGAATCGCTCAAGCCTAAGAGGTGGAGGTTGCTGTGAGCTGCGACTCCACAGCGCTCTACGGAGGGCGAGAGAGTGAGACTCTGTCTCTACAAAAACAAACAAACAAACAAACAAACAAACAAAAAAAACAACTAGAAGTGACGCTTTGTGACTTCTGAAGTTAGGTCATTCACAAAAGGCTGAACAGCATCTGCCTGGTCCTCTTGGGACACTCAATCCTAAAATCAAGCTGCCATGTTGTGAGGACCTAACTATCACGTGTGAGTAATGAAGCCAAGATAACTCTAGTCTCAGTCGCCATGTGACTGTAACTGCATGACAGACTATAACCCAGAGCCACCTAGCTGAGCACAAGAAACCCTGAAACCATGAAAGATACTAAAAATACCTTTCCTTTGTACCACAGAATGTCAATTAGAAAACTAGAAAAATGAAGTTTGATTTCAACCATGCAGAGAATTCACAAAAATTTAAAGGAAAAATGCAAAGGAAAAGGCCAGGCACAGTGACTCACACCTATAATCCCAACACTGAAAGGCTGAAGCAGGAGGATTGCTTGAGGCCAGGAGTTTGAGACTAGCCTGACCAAGAGTAAGACTCCATGTCTACAAAAATAAGAAAAACTATGGTTTGGCGCCTGTGGCTCAAGCGGCTAAGGCGCCAGACACATACACCTGAGCTGGCAGGTCTGAATCCAGCCCAGCCCGCCAAACAACGATGGCTGCAACCAAAAAATAGCCAGGAGTTGTGGCAAGCGCCTGTAGTCCCAGCTACTTGGGAGGCAAAGGCAGAAGAATCGCTTGAGCCCAGCAGTTGGAGGTTGCTATGAGCTGTGATGCCATAGCACTCTACCCAGAGCAACAGCAAGAAAGAAAAGAAAGAAAAGAAAGAAAAGAAAAGAAAGAAAAGAAAGAAAAGAAAGAAAGAAAGAAAAGAAAGAAAGAAAGAAAATTAGGTCACCTCAAATAAGATTTAGAAATGGCCAATAGACATAGATCCTCAGGCCAGGTGCAGTGGCTCACGCTTATAATCCTAGCACTCTGGAAGGTCAAGGCAGGTACTGTTTGAGCTCAGGGGTTTGAGACCAGTCTGAACAAAAGGGAGACACTGTTTCTACAAAAAATAAAAAAAACTAGCCAGGTGTTATGGCAGGCACCTATAGTGCCAGCTTCTTGGGAGGCTCAGGCAAAAGGATCGCTTAAGTCTAGGAATAAATTGAATATTGCTGTGAGCTATGATGCCACAGAACTCTAGCCTGGAACAACAGAGTGAGTCTCTGTCTCAAAAAAGAAAAAAAGAGGGCGGTGCCTGTGGTTCATTGAGTAGGGCACCGGCCCCATATACCGAAGGTGGCGGGTTCAAACCCGGTCTCGGCTGAACTGCAAAAAACAGAAAAATAGCTGGGGATTGTGGTAGGCACCTGTAGTCCCAGCTACTCACAAGGCTGAGGCAAGTGAATCGCTTAAGCCCAGGAGTTGGAGGTTGCTGTGAGTTGTGTGACGCCACAGCACTCTACCAAAGGCAATAAAGTGAGACTGTCTCTAAAGAAAAAAAAAAAAAAAAAGAAAGAAAGATGCTCAAGAATATTTAGTCAATATACAAATACAAATTAAAATTGTATAAAATGCCCCTTCAAGGCAGTGCCTGTGGCTCAGTGAGTAGGGCGCCGGCCCCATTTACTAAGGGTGGCAGGTTCAAACCCAGCCCCAGCAGAACTGCAATAAAAAAATAGCTAGGCATTGTGATGGGCACCCATAGTCTGAGCTACTCGGGAGGCTGAGGCAAGAGAATTGCCTAAGCCCAGGAACTGGAGGTTGCTATGAGCTATGTGACGCCACGGCACTCTACCAAGGGCGATAAAGTGAGACTCTGTCTCTACAAAAAAAAAAGCCCCTTCAAACTCACAAAAACATAATTATAATAACCAAAAAATGTAAACAATCCAAATGTTCATCAACTGGTGAAATTGATTAGGAAAAGCAGATTCTTCCTTAGCTGAGACTCCAGATAAGAATATAGCCCAGCCAATACCTTGATTATAGCCTATGACACCCTCAAAATAGGACTCAGTCCATGCCTGGACTCTTGACTCACAGAAACTCTGAGATAATAAACATTTGTTATAAGCAGCTACATTTGGGGTAAATGGTTATACAGCAATAGAAAACAAATACACCTGTCAATTCACTAAACTCTTAAATGGTATTCCTACTTCCACAGCATCTGTATATCTCTAGGGTTGTGATGTTTGTCAATTTCTTCTTGCACTTCTAAAGATATTTTTGTCTGAAATATTTGGGGTGTGATGGTCAACAACTACTCTATTCACTGCACCGTATGCCTTTTAACTCTTTTGTCCAGACGAATAACCTTTGTTTTGAATTCTATTAAAAAATGTCACTTCTGGGCAGCACCTGTAGCTCATCGAGTAGGGCGCCAGCCCCATATACCAAAGGTGGCGGGTTCAAACCCGGCCTCGGCCAAACTGCAAAACAGAAAAATAGCCGGGCGTTGTGGTGGGTGCCTGTAGTTCCAGCTACTCGGGAGGCTGAGGCAAGAGAATTGCCTAAGCCCAAGAGTTGGAGGTTGCTGTGAGCTGTGTGACGCCACGGCACTCTACCGAGGGTGATAAAGTGAGACTCTGTCTCTACAAAAAAAGAAAAAATAATAAAAAATAAAAAATGTCACTTCTGGTGGGGCAGATGGCTCATGCCCATAATTATAGCATTTAGAGAGGCCAAGGCAAGAAGATCACTTGAAATCAGAAGTTTAACACTGGCCTGGGCAACATAGCCAGACTCCATATCTACAAAAAATTAAAATATTTGCAGGCCATAATGATGCATACCTATGGTCCTAGCTCAGTGGTTCTCAAACTTCCTAATGCCATAACCCTTTACACAGTTCCTCATGTTGTGGTGATCCCCAAACATAAAATTATTTTCGTTGCTACTTCATAACTATAATTTTGCTACTGTATGAATCATAGTGTAATATCTGACATGCAGGATGTATTTTCATTGTTACAAAGGGGTCCTGACACACAGGTTGAGAACCACTGTCCGAGCTACTCAGGAGGATGAGGTAGTAGGATTGCTTGAGAGTCCAAGAGTTTGAGGCTGTAGTGAGCTATGATCAGGCCACTATACTCTAGTGTGAGCAGAGACTTTGTCTTTTAAAAATCAAAAATCATGGCTCGGCGCCTATGGCTCAAAGGGCTAAGGCGCCAGCCACGTACACCTGAGCTGGCGGGTTCGAATCCAGCCCTGGCCTGCCAAACAACAATGATGGCTGCAACCAAAAAATGGTCGGGTGTTGTGGCGGGTGCCTGTAGTCCCAGCTACTTGGGAGGAGGAGGCAGGAGACTCACTTGAGCCCAGAAATTGGAGGTTGCTGTGAGCTCTTATGCTGCAGCACTCTATCCAGGGTGACAACTTGAGGCTCTGTCTCAAAAAAAAAAAAAAAAATCAAAAATCACGGGTGGTGCCTGTGGCTTAAAGGAGTAGGGCGCTGGCCCCTTATGTCGAAGGTAGAGGGTTCAAACCTAGCCGTGGCCAAAAACGGCAAAAAAAAAAAAAATCAAAAATCACTCCTGCTTTCTCCACTTTCATGTACGCTAGATATGTTATCTTTTCTTATCATTTCATTTTTCTGTATCTTTTTACTTTAGTTTGTGTCTATACAAAGCATATCACTAAAATTTTACTTATAAACCTACTCTAACATTTAATAGGCAAATTTGACACATCTGATATAACTGTTATAACTGATTGACTTTGCCATCATTTTGTTGTTTACTTTTATTTATTTTCTAAAGATTTCTAAAAACCTTTATCATATTTTTCATTAACAAATCAATTATTGTTTGTCTTCATTTTCCTCTTGATCTAAAATTATGTATCTTAGTTGTAATTCTATTAGTAGTGAAGATTAATTTGTTAATATTTGAATTATTTCTCTAAAAATATCAAGAATAAAACAATTCTATGAAGGCCAGGCACAGTGGCTTGGGCCTGTAATCCTAGTACTCTGGGAGGCCAAGGCAGGTAGATTGCCTGGGCTCATAGGTTCGAGACTAGCCTGAGCCAAAAAAAAAAAAAAAAAAAGATTCTAATAAGCCCTACTATTATAACTTTTTTTTTTTTTGAGACAGACTCTCACTATGTCGCCCTTGGTATAGTGCCACGGCATCACACCTCACAGCAACCTCAAACTCTTGGGCTCATGCGAATCTGTTGCCTCAGTCTCCCAAGTAGCTGGGACTACAGGTGCCCACAACGCCCGGCTATTTTTTTGTTGCAGTTGACATTGTTGTTTTAGCTGGCCCGGGCTGGGTTCAAACCCGCCAGCCTCGGTGTATGTGGCCAGCACCATTAACAACTGTGCTACAGGGGCCGAGCCCTATTATCACTTTTAAGTAGATAAACATTGCTGAATTTTTAAAAAATCTACTTGCTATCTTAAGCTAGAGTACCTTTCTTCTCTACCAAGGTATAATCAGGGAACTTCAATACATGCATATGTTCCTAAGACAATTTTCTGTGTTTTACTTTTCATTATTCCTTCACCAATTCTCTTTTGGACTATTAGAGGCCTCAGAGTCTACTACCAAAAGTTTGTTGGCCATGTGCGGTGGCTCACTCCTATAATCCTAGTATCTTGGGTGGCTAAGGCAGGAGGATCACTTGAGCCCAGAAGTTCAAGACCAAGACCAGCTAGACAACATAACAAGACCTCATCTTTACAAAAAAAAAAAAAACAAAAGCTGGGCATGGTAGTACATTCCTATAGTCCCAACTACTCACAAGGTTGAGGCAGGACTGCTTGTGTTTAGGAGTTTGAGATTGCAGTGAGTTATGATGGTGACACTGTACTCTAGCTCTAGCCTGGTGGCAACAGAGTGAGATTCTATCTCAAAAATAAAATAAAATAAAATAAAGTTTATTATCCCCCTCGAACTTAGAATCACAGAGTGGTAGAGTTGGAATTAACTTTAGACACCATCTAATCCAAAGATAACAAATAGGTTCTCTAACATACCAACCCAATCTATTTATCATGACTACCTTGAAAGAGGGTTTCATGGTTCTTTCAATTGTCAGGAAAGAATATAGTGATGAATTAGTGGCATCAGCCAGGGAGATTGAGAGGGAGAAACAAAAGGCCCATATGCCATAAATCTATTATCCCTATTCTGATCAAATAGTTCCTAATTAACCCCCCACTTCTAAATGCAAAAGGAAATTATCAAGACCAAAAAAGATTCTGTTGGGTGGCGCCTGCAGCTCAGTGGGCAGGGCGCTAGCCCATATACCGAGGGTAGCCCATTTCGGCCCCAGCCAAAATGCAACAAAAAAATAGCCGGGCATTGTGGCAGGTGCCTATAGTCCCAGCTACTCGGGAGGATGAGGCAAGGAAATAGCCTAAGCCCAGGAGTTAGAGGTTGCTGTGAGCTGTGTGATGCCAAGCACTCTACGGAGGGCTATAAGGTGAAACTCTGTCTCTACCAAAAAAAAAGACTGTCTTCTGCCAAAAGGTCCCAAACAGCTGTCAAATATGACCTCGTTTTGACAGCACAGACAAAATGATGTTTCCTATCATGTCAGACATGTAACAGTTTTTAAAAATAAGAGAGAGCCAGGCGTTGTGGCGGGCACCTGTAGTCCCAGCTACTCAGGAAGCCGAGGCCAGAGAATCGCCTAAGCCCAAGGAATTGGAGGTTGTTGTGAGCTGTGACGCCACAGCACTTTACCAAGAGTTAATAAGTGAAACTTTGTCTCCAAAAAACAAAAAAACCCAACAACAACAAAAAAAAGGGTGGCGCCTGTGGCTCAAAGGAATAGGGCACTGGCCCCATATACTGGAAGTAGTGGGTTCAAACCCGGCCCCAGCCAAAAACTGCAAAAATAAAATAAAAATAAGAGAGACACAACCTGGAAGGTAGAAACTCAAGCCCAGTCAAGGAACTCATTCAAAATAGCTAAGAAAGGCTCGGCGCCTGTGGCTCAACGGGCTAGGGCGCCGGCCACATACACCTGAGCTGGTGGGTTCGAATCCAGCCCGGGCCTGCCAAACAACAACGACAGCTGCAATCAAAAAATGGCCGGGGCGTTGTGGCGGGCGCCTGTAGTCCCAGCTACTTGGGAGGCAGAGGCAAGAGACTCGCTTGAGCCCAGGAATTGGAGGTTGCTGTGAGCTGTGATGCCACAGCACTCTATCCAGGGTGACAGCTTGAGGCTCTGTCTCACAAAAAAAAAAAAAAAGAAATTCTTAAATCAATAGGTAAGGAAAAGTACATGCCATTCTACCAAAAGAATAACTTTTAACAAGTCAATCTAAATATAATAAGTAATAATTGAAATCATAGAAAAAAGATATGTCAGATGTGTTCAAGCCACCCAGGTTAGATTTTTCCATGTTTTATGCAGCTACACACTTGAGGAATAAAATGATGACTAAAATAAATGCCTTCTTGCAGAAAGCAGCGATTTAGCTTTTAGCGGGGATTCTAAAGAGAATGGAGCACTCAGAATCAACAGACAGGCAAGGAGTTGGGATCACCTTAGAGCTATTCTAATTCTCCTTCCTACACAAAGTGAGATGCTGCCTTCAGGGTTCTTTAGAAGCCCTAGGGTAACTGGCATGCATTTTGGAAGGGAAATGAGAAGAGAAAAATCGAGCAGCACTCTCAAGACCTCATTCTCTCTAAGGGTGGGTAGAATGAGTTTGCATTTTAATAGTGTTAGGAAATTTACATTTATGATATTTACTTATATGTTACGCCGTTTAAGCTGAGCTTCACACCTCTTGGTTATTTTTTTAATCAAATTTAGACGGAGAAAGTGATTTTCAGATTCACTCCACAAATATTTAATGAATATCTGCTATGTGTCAGACATTATGTTATTCAGAAGGTATACAAAAATTATTATGGCTTTCTGTGCTTTGAGGTAAGAGAAAGAGGTGTATAAATAAATAGTTCACAATACAATCTGGTGAGTGCTGATAATAGAGATAAATTGTTCTAGTACGATTTGGAAAATAAGGTTAATACTAGCACTGGAAGCACTGAACCAAGAAAATTTTGGTATTGAATGGCAGCTCACAAGTCATTTATTGCAATTATTTAACTGGTTTTTATTTATTTGCTTTTGTTTTAAATAACTTTTTTCTATTAAATCATAAACACATACATAATGTATACATTAATGCATTTATGGGGTACAATGTGCTGATTGCATATGGAATTAGGAATGCTGACATCACACTGGTTAATATATACCTAATTTTGTTCACTTAGTCACTATGTTAAGATATTTATACTCTGTACTAATAGATCCGACATGTACCCTTGCATTATGCACCATTGGTGTGATCCCACCATTCACCCTCCCTCAATCTGACATTCCCCCCTCCCTTCCCATCCCCCTCTCCTCTCTCCATCTTGGGCCATAGTTATAATCTATTCTTCATATGAAACTGTGAGTGACTGTAAATTGGTTTCATAGTAGGGCTGAGTACATTGGATACTTTTTCTTCTATTCTTGAGATACTTTGCTAAGAGGGATATGTTCCAGTTCTACCCATATAGACGTAAAAGAGGTAAAGTCTCCATCTTTTTTAAGGCTGCATAATATTCCATGGTATACATATACTATTATTTATTAATCCATTCATGGGTCGATGGGCACTTGGGCTTCTTCCATTACTTGGCTATTATGAATTGAGATGCAATGAACAATGCAAATCAAAACCACTTTGAGATATCATCTAACTCCCATAAGACTGGCTCACATAACAAAATTCCACAACTACAGATGTTGGCATGGATGTAGAGAAAAGGTAACACTTCTGCACTGCCAGTGGGAGTGCAAGCTAATACATCCCTTTTGGAAAAATATATGGAAAACACTCAGGGATCTAAAAGTAGACCCGCTGTTTGATCCTGCAATTCCTCTACCAGGTGTATATCCAAAAGACCAAAAATCACTTTATAACAAAGATATTTAATTTTTAAATCTTTCCCCCATCCAACTTCACTGGTGGGATGAGGGTGGGGCAGGGAGGATAGTAATTGTTTTAATTACTTCCTGTTCATCCCATCAGTGAGTGTGTGATTTCCATTCTAAGGTTATGGAGAAGGTCAGGCATAGGACACTCAACACTGGACAGGTGAGGAAGTTTACTAATCACATGTATTCCCCTCACAGCCCAGGGGAAAAAGATTCTGCATTCCAAGCAGGGCCACATGAGGGCTGAATCCAGAGACAAAATGGACAAGCAAGGCTTGTGGAAAGCAGGTTCTACAGTCTGAAGAGGCTAGGGTGCCTTTTGTTTCTCAAGAAAAGATGTGATTGGTCTGTTTGGCTAATGCTTTGGGCTGGCAGGGTATTGAACTTGCTTATTAGGCATGTGAAGAAATTGCCCTGATCCTTTTGATAAATAAGGTAGTTTGATTAGGGAAGCTTATCAGCAAGAACATAGTGGGGAGGGGAACTTGCAGTTAAGCAATTTGAGAAAAAATTAATTTCTTTATAAATATTTATTAAAAGTATATGTCATATATAAAATATGCATATATTTATCTCCTACCAGTTCTTTTACTCTGTAGAATCTTGGTGGACATATCTCAACTATTATTCAATATTAATTCAGGGTGGTCATAAAGTTCGTGTACAATTTACTATTAAAATAGCACACTAACTTTATGGCCACCCTATATAAGAGTATAATACTCTCAAGAAAGTATTCCTGGGGAAAAAAAAATAAAGGTAAAATAAAATTATGCCTATTGTCCACTGAACTCAACTTGAGCATAATGCTGTTTTCCACAAATGTTAAGAATACGTGTGACATTGGGCCTTAATGTGAGGTTTTATACCACAGTCATATAGGTCATGTTTGAACATTCTCAGTAATAAGAATTCACTATTTTCCTAGACAGTTCTTTTTAGTTGATAGCTGTTTTATCACTATTTCTATAACTTTTATCCTAGTATTACTCTATATAAAACAAGTTGAAAACCTACTCCCCAGAGCAGCCCTTGCACACATCTACTGTTAGCCAATATAAGGAATATTTTTTGACTTTCTCTTAGTTTGTAATCTCCCTGTTCTAAAATTTCAGCCACATATTTTGGGAAAGACTTATCATATCCATGATAATTTATATTTCATCTTGGCTAGGTTATGGTATCTAATTATTTAATCAAAAACTAATTTAGGTGTTGCTATGATGGTATTCTGTAGATGTGGTTAATATCTACAAATTGACTCTAAGTAAAGGCTATTACCTTCAAGAAAGGACTTACAAGCAAAAAATAATGCTTCCCAGAGGAAGAAATTCTGCCTCAAGACTGGAACATCAGCTTCTACCAGAGTTTCCAGACTGTTTGCCCGACAAATCTCACATGTCAGATTATATAATCATGTGAGATTTTCTGAAATAAATTTCTGTACATACACTAAACACACAGATATATACACACATATCATATATGCTTACATATAACATTATATATATATGTGTATGTATATATTTGTCTCCTATTTGTTCTGTTCTGTGGAGAATCCGGACCGATATATGTATTTTTTAATTTTTATTAAATCATAATTGTGTACATTGGTGCAATCATGGGGTACAATGTGCTGACTTTATATACGATCTGAAATATTTTCATTGAACTATTTAACATAGCCTTCATGGCCTTTTAATCACTATATGAAGACATTCATATTCTACATTTAGTAATTTTCACTTGTACCCTTGTAAGATGTACCGTAAGTGTGATCCCACTAATCACCCTCCCTCCACCCATCCTCCCCCCTTCCCTTCCCTTCCCTTGCCCCTTTCCCCATTTCTTGTGCTATAACTGGGTTTTAGCCTTCATATGAAAGCTATAGATTAGCTTCATAGTAGGGTTGAGTACATTGGATAGATATTTTTAAAGCAAACTTCATAGCTCATTAGTTATTTTATCAAATTCCAATAGAGAAAATGATTTGCAAATGAAAATCAGACCAATGAGCTGTAAAACTTAAGACGAAAGATTTTTGATTGGCTAAGGTACTTTGCATATATCCTTCTCATGGTCACTATAATCTGTTTAGAGGTTGGCGTGTGTCACACTCTCACCAATGAAGATAGATGATATATCTAGAGATGTGGTGAAAGATTTTTCTTACTTCCATTGAACTATTGAGGGAAGAGGGTTTTTCTGACCCTCAGTTGACATGAAAAAAGCAGCACATAACCCTGATTATTGCTGGTACCAGTTTTGGCCAACACTGTAGAAAGCTGAGAGAAAAATTAACCAGGCCGTTGAATTGAGCCTTACCTAAAACACAATGCCTGCCTCTCAACTTTTGAGTTGTAAGAGCCCATAAATTACTTTATTAAAAAGTTTGGTTTTTCTTTCACTTGCAACTGAAACATCCTAACTACTATAATTGTCATATTCATCAAGTTTTCTTTTGCCTAACTAATACATTTTGTTTCTTTAGCCACTCTCCATATCAAAAATCTTTCACTATGCTGGCTGCTCTTTTCTGAATGTGTTCCATCCAGTTTGCCTATGTCCCCAGATCTGAATTCCATAATGATCAGTCCAGAATAAAGCAAATTCTTGCTTCCCTTGTTCCAGCTTTATACTAATACAGTTCAAGATCAAAATAGTTTTAGAATTTATTTCACACTGTTGACATATGCTGCCTAAATCTCTTTATTCTTTTTTTATTTTTACTTCTTTGAGACAAGAGTCTCACTATGTCATCCTCTGTGGAATGCCATGGCATCACCACGGTTGCTCACAGCAACCTCAAACTCTTGGGTTTAAGTGATTCTCTTGCCTCAGCCTCCCTAGTAGCTGGGACTATAGGCACCTGCCACAATGCCCAGCCCCCGCCAGCCTCAGTGTATGTGGCCGGTGCCCTAATCACTGTGCTATGGGTGCCAAGCCTCTCTCTAGTATTTTTCACGTTCATTGTTGCCAAGTCTGTTTCCTCCATACTATACTTGGCCAGTTTTGATACTTTTTTTAATCTACGTACAATTTCTATCTTCTGTATTTTCTATAGCCCTTTTAAGATTCAGGAATTATCTTTAACTACAAAGGTCTTTTTGAAACTGCAACAAAAGCCTGTAACAAATCACTACTGTCCAACCTTAATTCCTCAGAAATTATAGCTATTATCCTGTTTGCAGCTAATACATCTATAAAATAAACATAAAATTTTATAGAGGATGTTTGCATGCTGGAGTGTCCTGAAGCTTACCTATTTAATACACAATATTCAGTTTCATGACTATGAGTAAACAACAAAAATGTATTTCTGTGGTACAAAACTCCATGCAATTGTGTTTAAATATGAAAAGATCAAATGAAAAAAGTAATTATGATGCAATACCACAAAATAAATGATGTGTTTAAGGTCGAGTTTTCTTATACCACATCAGTTATGTGTTTCTAGAATTGTATAGTTCTCGTAATAAAGGAAACATCTACAAAGATTGTGTGGACAAATCTGTTGAAAATTCAGCTCCATCTTCAGATCCTGGGGCATTATCTCATGTAGGCAATTATGTTAAGGTGAATTTTCCTGGATAGGCAGATTCCATGCCCATTTTTCCTTCCCTCCTTCCGAAGCTCTCCCTCCTTCTATTTCTTTCTTCCATTCCTTCTTTCCTTTTTTCTTCAAATTTTAAAAATTTTGATATTTTGTATATGTATTTTATAAATGTTATAAAACAAGTAATACAAAAATATGAGTTAGCCAGGGAGGATCATGATGGTTACAAAAAATAGACAAGCTTAACTACAAATGTACCATGTGTTCAAATCAATGTTGTCATCAGTCATTACCCTGTGCTCTCTAAGGTGTAAGAAGAATGTTGCTTGTGACTCAGAGTACATACTAAATGCTAATGTTTTCTACAACCCCACCCCGTAAAAGTGAAGGGACTTAGCATTGACATGCAAACAATACCTTGATTGTGAGTAGTCATTTTTGAGGTTCTTTGACTATAGAAGTATTGTTAATCCTGACACTAGCAAGTCATCTGCACTTGGAGTACAAGTTAAGGGTCTATTTTACTTACTATAAAGAAGTAGGTGCTCTAGTACATATCTGAGGCTGGTGCTGTAAACACTGTGTACTTGATTTAAGATGGAACATGAAATTTCATCATTGTTTTAAGTGCATAATCTAATAATAAGGGTTGAGAATAAATTACCCACTGGGCATGGGAGCCTACTCCTGTGATCCTAGTACTTTGGTAGGCCAAGATGGGAGGATCACTTTGAAACCAGGAGTTTAAGACTAGCCTGGGCAACATAGTGAGACCCTGCAATTACAAAAAAATAGAAAAAAATGAGGTGGACATGGTACATGCTGCTAGTTTAGAGGCTGGGGCAGGAAGATTACTTGAGCCTAGGAGCTTGAGGTTGTAGTGAGTTATGATGACACCACTGCATCCCATCCCAGGCAACAGAGTGAGACCCTATCTTGAATGGAAAATAAAAGATAAATTACCCTACAAATTTAAAAATTGGATCCAACTCACAAAGTTAAGTACCATGTACTTAATGAGTACTCATCCATCTTGGCTTTAGAAATCTAAAACTCCCATGGTTTATAAGGTGCTTGAAACAGAGGGGTACTTTTTGCTATAATAAACAATTTTGTTTCAAGGATAGAAAATTTATTGGTGCAGAATCAGAAAAAAAATGGGTTGGTGGATAAAGCAATTTAAAAACATAAAGCCTAACATAAATTTTCAAGAAAAATCTGCTATTTGAAGACTAACTTTCTGAGACAACAATTGAAGAAAAACGTCACTACTGTATTTATCTTCCTATGATTTAACACTTTCATCCTAACCAACAATATTTAATAAGTGCATTCAATAAATGCAAAGTGATTATATAACTTCAATATCAAGTATAGTGATGAATATATCCATAATATGCAAACAAATGTGGAATCCAGACACATGTAAATGCAAAAAACAGCCCATGAAAATGATTAATAATGATAGTCTCCATTCGCTCTGATTCACTTAATTTTGCTTTGTAATCAATTACCCTAAAATTTAGTAGCTTAAAACAACAATCATGTATCAGCTCATGATTCTATGGGTCAGCAATCTGAGTAGAGATCAGCTGAGTAATTCCTTTGATAGTGGGTTGACTGAGGATTAGATGGTTCCATATGGCCTCACTTATATATCCAGAAGTTGCTTGGGGTAACAATTGTGACTGGGCCATATGTCTCCAGCATTTGGGTGGCTAGCCCAGGTTTCTTTACAGAGGAGTCTAGTTTCAAAAGTAGCAAGATTAGACAACCTCAGTGTACAAACACTTTCTATGTTTTTGATTGTGCCTCATTTTCTAATATTCTATTAGCCAAAACAAATCAAATAGCTCAATCCATGCTCAAGAGCTATAGTAACAAGACTTCAACTCTTTTTTTTTCTTTCCTTCTTTCTTTCTTTCTTTCTTTCTTTCTTTATTTTTTGCAAGGTGAATGAATGTATCAATGAACGAACACAGTCCCCTCTGGGGCAAAGTGAATCAATGCATCAATGAATGGACACAGTCCATTCATGGAATTGAGGCCCAGGAAACTCATATGAAACTGACCTAGGCATAGGAAATGGGGGTTCCACATTTAGTCCCAAGTGCAAAGTGAAGGAGACACCAAGGCACAGGTGTCTCCTCCGCAGTTGTCCAGGCTTTTTGGCTATTGGAGCCTCCAGTGGGGGTTGGAGGTCCCCCTCCTTGCCAGTCATCGAGCCTGCTGGTTCTTCAGATGGCTGCCGCAGCACCCACACCGCCAAGGAGGAGGCAGCAGGTCCGCCAGCTCCACTGAGCTGGCCAGGGCGCCAAATGTCCCGCATCAGTTCTCCCTCTCTGAGTAGAAACCCTAACTGCTGTTAGGGAGAAGGGGCGAGACTCGATCTATCTGCTTCCTGCTGAATCGGCGATGATAGAAGGTAGAAGGGGGCAGTTAGGGTTTCTCCGGAGGGAGAGTGATACAGGGGTTCATGGACTGGAACCATCTTTATTGTGTGTGACTTGATGACATTATTTTTCTTTCAATATCCACAGAATCTGTAGTTATACCTGTCCTTCATTTCTAATATCATATCTTTCTAAAGATTTAGATCCTTATCACCTTTTTATTTCCTTATTTAGTCTGACAGAGGCTTATATTGATTCTAGTAGTCTTTTAAAGAACTAGTTTTGTGTTTTGTTGATGTTTCATATTTGTTTCCTATTTTTAATATTGCTGATTTCTCCAATAATTTTTATTATTTCTGTTCTTGTACTTACTTTGGATTTAATTTGCTCTTTCTTTTTCTAGCTTCTTGAAGTGGAAGTTTAGGCAATTCATTTTAAATCACTGTGTTTTTCAAATGTAAGCATTCAATTCTATAAATTTTCTTCGATATAAAATGCATTATAAAATGCCTAGTCATATTACTTTGCAAGAATTGCTAACGTTACATTTTGAGACTATTTGATATTTTCGCTTTTGATACATTTTAAAAAGAAAATTATTTAAACTTTTTTCCTTAAAATGATTCTTTAAGCTGAAATACAAAGCAGTATGAAAGCAGTGTAATAGAATTTTAGAATAGAAGTATTTCATTCCAGACCAGTAACCTCAATTTATTACAACCCTTTCGGTAAATTCAATTAACTGCCTTGCCTAATGTAGCCTCTCTCATCACTAACATATGTAAATAAGAATGCATAAATCATCTAGTGTAGTGCCCATATTAATCATTATTTATGTTTGAATCATGCTAGTTTCATTACTCATGCTCTTCCTCTACCTCCTTTGCAAAGCTAAAGTATTCAGGCTTCATTAGCACATTGTTTAATCCTGGTGGTCGTGAAAGTAATTTGAGTGTGTGTGTGTGTGTTTGTGCTGATTGATTACAAATAAATGCAGTTTTATGTCTGTAGCTTTTCGCTGCCCTGCAAGAAACAGCCTGTCACCTAGCAAGACATTTATGCTAGGCCCTTAATTTTGAAATCGTGCCAATTCCCAAAATGATTTCTGAAGTTAACAAATGAGGTCAGTAACATTTTGTACAAAGCATGTTATAGAAATGTTACAAGATGGTTTTGTGCTTTGGTTTCCTTCTGTGCAAAATTCCAACCAAATGCCATCACAAGATTGCCATTTCTGACATTTCATATCTGAAAGTATACTCTGTGTTTTATATGTCAAAATTGTTTATTATAGGAGGTATATCCTCTGTAATCTTTTAATAATAATTCCATAGATGTTTAAATTATTTCAGGTTTAAAATATCTATTACATGTGATGTTATACATAAATGATCTCCTAAATGTTTTGTATTTTCCTCAAAAATCTCGTGATATACAGGAGGATATACAAACACATAAAATACTATACATAATTCTCCAAATTTTTTCACAATAATTCTCATCCTCAGTGTCCTAAGACATTAGTAAAACCAAGCATAACTGAATAAAGTATGGAGTGTAGGAAGTAACAATATATCAGCTTATTAATTTTAAAGAAAACAGCATACCCAGCGGTGCCTGTGGCTCATCGAGTGGGGAGCCAGCACCATATACCGAAGGTGGTGGGTTCAAACCCAGCCTCAGATGAACTGCAAAAACAGAAAAAAATAGCCAGGCATGTGGTGGGTGCCTGTAGTCC
>CAUYRH010019027.1:0-10824 GCA_963574655.1 Perodicticus potto
AGGACAATTAATGACAATGACACAGTGGGGATGGGGGAAAGGGAGAGCAGAGAGAGAGGAAAGGAGGGAGGGGGGTGGGGTCTTGGTGTGTGACGCACCTTTTGGGGGGGGAAACAAGATTGTAAGAGGGATTTTACCTAACAAATGCAATCACTGTAACCTGGTTTCTTGTACCCTCAATGAATCACCAACAATTAAAAAAAAAAAAAAAGGTCATCACAAGGAAGGTTTTGGGAATAGAAAAATGGTTCAACATAAGAAATAGATGTGGTTTCATCAACAGGGATGACACCAAGGAAGATGTGTTTGTACACCAGACTGCCATAAAGAAGAATAACCCCAAGATGGCACCCATAGCTCGGTTGGGCGCCGGTCATATACACCAAGACTGGAGGGTTCAAACCTGGCCTGGGCCAGCAAAAACAATGACAACTACAACAACAAAAGAAGAAAAAAATAGCCTGGCATTGTGATGGACCCCTGTAGTCCCAGCTACTTGGGAGGCTGAGGTAAGAGAATTGCTTGAGCCCAAGAGTTTGAGGTTGTTGTGAGCTGTAACGCCACATCACTCTACACAGGGCAACAGCTTGAGACTCTGTCTTGTAGTGTAGGAGACAGAGAAACCTTGGTGTTTGACGTTGGAGGAGAAAAGGGTGTGGAGGCAGCAAATGACACAGGCTCCAGTTCACACAGCAGACCGTAACCATTACAGGCGCTATCCACATCCCAGCGGTCCTCCACCCAATTCCCAGCAGAATTACCAGAATGGCATTGGGGGGGCGGGTTGGGAGGGGATGTATGAGGGATTGGAGAGTGCTCCTGAAGGCCAGCCCCCCCCCACCCCAAACTCCAGCTCTGTAGCAAGCAAAGGTTCCCTTACTGACGACAGTATTTCAACTCGTCTGTGCAGGGAGACAGGATGGAGGGTGCTGACAACCAAGGTCCAGGAGAACAGGTAGCCCAGTAAGTATGTATCAGAGTTATAGACCACGACTCCGCAGGGATCCTCCTTTCCACAGACAGCTCAGAGAGGACAGCAATGAAGAGGATAAAGAGAATCAAGAAGAGACCCAAGGTCAGCACCTGTTTCAATGTCAGTACTGTAGCAACTTCAATTACCAATGCAGATGTCTAGAAACCCTAAACCATAAGATGGCAAAGAGACAGAAGCAGTCCGCTCCCAAGGCTGAGCAGAGTGGGGCTGAGTAAATGCCACTTACCATCTCCCCCATCATCTGGTTGAAGAAATAAATATGAAATTTTAGCCATAAGAAAAGAACAAAAAGATCGGAGTGGAAGGCCTTAGGTGCTGCTTTTTGCCCTTTGACCAGATAAAATCAGATAGTGAAAACTATCTGCATTATCTATGCAGCATGGGTTTTTTTTTTAAGCAGAATCTCACTTTGTCACCCTTGGTAGAGTGGCATGGTGTCATAGCTTGCAGCAACCTCAAACTCTTGGGCTCAAGTGATCCCCTTGCCTAAGCCTCCCAAGTAGCTGGGAGTAGGCTCCTGCCACAACACACGGCTATTTTTAGAGACGAGGCCTTGATCTGACTTAGGCTGGTCTTGAACCAATGAGCTCAGGCAATCCACCCGCCTCAGCCTCCCAGAGCCCTGGGATTATAGGCGTGAGCCACTGTACCTGGCCCCAGCATGGGGTTTTTATTATTTTTACCTAAAGACGTCTTTTTTGGTAATAACAAATGTGTTATTTTAAAAAGCCTGGTATTAGCTTGGCACCTATAGCTCAGCAGCTAAGGGCACCAGCCACATATACCAGAGGTGGCAGGTTCAAATCCAACCCGGGCCTGCCAAACAATATTGACAACTACAATCAAAAAATAGCCAGGCATTGTGGCTGGTGCCTGTATTCCCAGCTACTTGGGAGGCTGAGGCAAGAGAATCAGTTAAGCCTAAGAGTTGGAGGTTGCTGTGAGCTGTGACGCCACGGCACTCCACCGAGGGTGACATAGTGAGACTGTCTCAAAAAAAAAAAAAAAAAAAGCCTGGTTTTTCTCAATACACTTTTAAAGGTTTTTAAATTGATTTATATCTTGTCAAGTTGAGATTTTTAAGAATTCCATTTTTAATTTGTAATAAAAGTTTACAACTTGATTTTTTCAAAAAAGTCAACAAACTGCAAGCACCTGCTAATAAAAGTCTTAAATAAAAATAAATAAATAAATACATATAGCTGGTTGTTGTGGTGGGCGCCTGTAGTCCCAGTTAGTAGGCAGAGGCAAGAGAATTGCTTAACCCCAGGAGTTTGAGATTGCTGTGAGCTATGAAGCCATAGCACTCTACCAAGGGTGACAAAATGAGACTCTGTCTCAAAAAAAAAAATTCCCTTTATTTTTTTTGTTAAATCAGTTCATATTTTGTTTTTCATCTAAAATGAAATAAACAATTTTGTGTGTTAATCAAGTCTACTTACATAACAGAGACTATCTATTTACCTATGTATTTCTCTAGTTCTATTATAATATACTTAGAACTTTATTCTCATTTACTGGGATTACATGGAATTGTAGATACTGTGTATAGAATTTCATGTGGTGATAAATCATAGTTAAAGTGTTCAACATGGTTAAACTTTGGAGAAGTCTTTTGGTGTATTAGTTACATATGTATATCTACTAAAATAAAAAGACCCTTTAAGTGATCATGTGCTCCAAAAAGATAGGGATTTTTATGTTTTTTAGGTGTAAGTATAGGCCTGACATATAGCAGGCAATCAGTAAAAATTGATGTTAACTCTTCATGAGTAACTGGCCTTTCCATTGACTTACCCCATTCCAAGTTAGTCTCATGCTATAGACTTCCTAGACTCTACCAAGGTTAGGGGCTGCTTTTAGCCAATGTTTATTAGTCGAGGTGTTTTAAGAATAACACGTGGTGGCTCGGCACCTGTGGCTCAATGGGCTAAGGCGCCAGCCACGTATACCTGAGCTGGCGGGTTTGAATCCAGCCCAGGCCTGCCAGACAACAATGACGGCTGCAACCAAAAAATGGCCGGGCGTTGAGGCAGGCACCTGTAGTCCCAGCTACTTGGGAGGCAGAGGCAGGAGACTTGCTTAAGCCCAGGAATTGGAGGTTGCCGTGAGCTGTGATGCCACAGCACTCTATCCAGGGTGACAGCTTGAGGCTCTTGTCTCAAAAAAGAAAAAATAAATAAAATAACACGTGGTTCCTGTCCTTAAGAATATGTATTGCCATCTAATTAAGTAGTTTTTTTTTTTGTTTTTTTGTTTTTTTTTTTTGAGACAGAGTCTCATATTCTGTGGCCCTCAGTAGAGTGCCGTGGTAGCATAGCTCATAGCAGCCTCAAACTCTTCGGTTCAAATGATACTTTTGCCTCAGCCTTCAAAGTACCTGGGACTACAGGCACCTGCCACAGCATCCAGCTACTTTTGTTTTTTATTTTTATTTATTTATTTTACTTTATTTTATTTTATTTTTACTTTTGTTTTTTAGAAATGGGGTCTCACTCTTGCTTGGGCTGGTCTTGAACTCCTGAGTTCAGGCAAGCCCATCTATCTAGGCCTCTCAGAGTACTATGATTATTACAGTTATGAGCCACCACGCCCAGCCTTCACTATATAGTTATTATACAATTAATGATCTGTTATGTTTATTTCTTTTGAGACAGAGTCTCACTATGTGGCCCTTGGTGGAGTGCTGTGACATCACAGCTCACAGCAACCTCCAACTCTGAGGCTTAAGCGATTCTCTTGACTCAGCCTCCCAAGTAGCTGGGACTATAGGTGCCCACCACAACACCGGGCAATTTTTTTGTTGTTTTTGTAGTTGTCATTGTTTAGCTGGCCTGGGCTGGGTTCAAACTTGCCAGCCTTGGTGTTTGTGGCTGGGCGCCAAGTCAAATGCCATATGTTTAAATGTACCAATTGGATAGTAGGATTTGGAGTTCACCAAATTTCAGAAAATGTTTCTTTCTTTCTTTCTTTTTTTTTTTTTTTGAGACAGTCTTAAGCTGTTTCCCTGGGTAGAGTGCTGTGGCATCACAGCTCAGAGCAACCTCCAACTCTTGGGCTTAAGTGATTTTCTTGCCTTAGCCTCCCAAGTAGCTGGGACTATAGGCGTCCACCACAATGCCCGGCTATTTTTTTGTTGTTGTTGTAGTTATCACCATTGTTGTTTGGTGGGCCTGGAGTAAATTCAAACCTGCCAGCTCCAGTGTATGTGACTGGTGCCCTAGCCACTTGAGCTATAGGCACTGAGCCTCTTTTTTTTTTTTTTCTTTGAGACAGAGTCTCACTCAGTAAAGTGCCATGGCTTCATAGCTTATAGCAACCTCAGACTCTTGGGCTCAAGCTCTTCTCTTGCCTCAGCCTCCTGAGTAGCTGGGACTACAGGCACCAGCTACAGTGCCTGGGTATTTTTAGAGACAGGGTCTTGTTCTTGTTTATGCTGGTGTTGTACCCGCGAACTCAGGTAATCCACTCACCTTGGCCTCCCAAAGTGCTAGGATTATAGGCATGAGCCATTGCACCCAGCCAGGAAATGTTTCTGTTGAGACAGATTTTTATGAACTGCTGAAGAAATGTTAATTTTTTTAATGGATGTGTATGATAGTGGGCCAGGTACCCTGGGGTATAAAAAAATAACTACAACACAAGGCAGACTGCATTAAAGCAGTATAATAGAGGGGTAATAAAATACCATGGGGCTGGGGAAAGACAGATTGAGACTGAGTGATATAGAAAGAATACTTATTTAATTATCTGAATTGAACCACATAGAAATAAAAACATTAATAGGCAGATTTTTTAAAAGGTGCCTTTATCATAGATAGAAGATATTTTGATGGCAGCCTCTTAAATAGCTATATTGCTATTTGGCACATTGTTTAACATTTTGTTCTAAACCCAGTGATTTGTGGTCATTCTGAGTCCACCCATGAACACTTGTGAACATCACTCCATCTTTTACTTTTTTCCACAGAGGAAGGGATTGAGGACGCAGATAAAAGTACATGTAACTTGGAGTCTTATTTATTATACTTAGCTTAGGTGCTGATTTTTCTAACTCGCAAGGTTTACACTTCAAGTTTTATGATTGTTATCTTAATAAATAGGCATATTTAAAAAAATGGATCCTAGTTGAGTTCCATTTATTAATATACAGTAGGGCTGTCTAATAATAACATAAGTGAATTACATATATAATTATAACTCTAGTGAAATTGCTTTTATTTTTTGAGGCAGAGCCTCAAGCTGTTGCCCTGGTTAGAGTGCTGTGGCATCTAAGCGATTCTCCTGCCTCGGCCTTCCAGGTAGTTGGGACTACAGGCGCCCGCCACAATGCCCGGCCATTCTTTGGTTGCAGCCATCATTGTTTGGCAAGCTGGGCCGGATTCAAACCTGCCAGCTCAGGTGTACGTGGCTGGCGCCTTAGCCCGTTGAGCCACAGGTGCCGAGCCAGAAAGGGTTATTTTATTAAGGTTTGTTTATGCAGACTCAGGGCCAACTCTGTGTCTCACGTGGTGAAAGTTGCTCTTCTCTCCCTGGCATGGGAGGGTGGGGACGGCCTCACAAAGGGAAACTTATGGCCAGCTTTTAGGCAGGTAAGAAATCGAAGGAAATCTTGCCATTTGGGACAACACAGATGAACCTGAAAGACATTATGCGAAGTGAAATAATCTAGGCACAGAAAGACAAGCACTGCATGATTCCCCTCGTATATAGGATCTCAGAAAGTCAAACTCATAGAATTAGAGAGGGAACAGTGGTTTCCAGGAGATAGTGGGGTGGGGGAAAGTGGAAGATATTTATCAAAGGGGACAAACTTTCAGTTACAGGATGAATAAGTCAGTTCTGGAGGCCAAAGGTATAGCCATGTGATGATAGTTAATAATACTGCATTGTATACTTGAAATTTGCTGAGAGAGAGCTGAAGCATTCTCGCTACACACATACAATGATATGTTAATTACTAATATTCACTTGTGGCTGTCACTTCACAATGTATATGTATATCAAAATACCAAAATTGCATATATTTAAGGTATATGATGTGATATGCCTTAAATATGTGCAAATTTTTTAAATTTTTTTTTGCAGTTTTTGGCCAGGGCTGGGTTTGAACCTGCCACCCCCAACATGTGGGGCCGAGGCCTTACTCCTTTGAGCCACAGGTTTCGCCCCAATATGTGCAATTTTTATCTTTCAATTATACCTCGGTAGGCTCGGCGCCTGTAGCTCAAGCGGCTAAGGCACCAGCCACACACACCAGAGCGGGTTTGAATCCAGCTCGGGCCTGCCAAACAACAATGACGGCTGCAACCAGAAAAAAAAATAGCCGGGCGTTGTGGCAGGCGCCTGTGTACTCCCAGCTACTTGGGAGGCTGAGGCAAGAGAATTGCTTAAGCCCAGGGTTTGGAGGTTGCTGTGATCTGTGTCTAACCAAGGCAACAGCTTGAGGCTCTATCTCAAAAATAAGTAAATAAATTATACCTCAGTAAAGCTGAAAAAATTTGTAGAATTGGGGTGGTCATTTCTACTTGAATTTGGTATTCCAATACTTGTGTAATGCTGAGTTTCTCTTCTTCACTTTTGTAGATAGCCAAGTTTTTTCATGGGGAAAGAACAGCCATGGGCAGCTGGGCCTGGGGAAGGAGGTCCCTTCCCAAGCCAGCCCGCAGAGGGTAAGGTCCCTGGAGGGGATCCCACTGGCTCAGGTGGCTGCTGGAGGGGCTCACAGCTTCGCCCTGTCTCTATGTGGGACTTCGTTTGGCTGGGGAAGCAACAATGCCGGGCAACTGGCCCTCAGTGGGAGTAACGCCCCAGGTAAGAAGAAAAACTTCTCATAGTAAGTTATTATTTCTTTCCAGGTGGAAGACCAACTTGGCAAAGAGAAGTCTCAAAGGTTAAAACAGTGAACTTTGAGATTAAAACTCCTGGACTTTGTGACATATTGGAATCACCTGGAAAGCTATTTTACTTTCCTATTGCTATGGTCGCAAATTACCACAAACTCAGGGCACAAACTCAGGGTCTTAAGACAACACGGATATATCCTCCTATAGTCCTGGAGGTCAGAAGTCTGACATGGGTCTCACTGGGTTAAAGTCAAGCTGTCAGCAGGGCTGTCTTCCTAGAGGTTCTGGGGGAGAATCCATTTTCTTGCCTTTTCAGCTTCTAGAGGCCGCTGGCCTAACTGACTCAGAGACCCCTTTCTTCTTCAAGGTTCGCAATGGCTGATTCAGCCTTTCCTGAGTCACCCTGCTTTGACATGGACTTTTCTGCCTCCATCTTTGTCAGCTAAAAGATCCTTGTACCCACCTGGATGATTCAGGCTAGTCTCTCTATTAGCAACTTTAATTATATGTAACCTAACATATTCACAGGCTCTGGAATTAGGAACACTGTAAATCTTTGGGAGGCCATTATTCTGCCCACGGGATCCTTTTTTTCTTTTTTTTTCTCTTTTTAGATGGCGGTTTTGCTATGCTGCATAGCCTGGTCTTGAACTCATGGGCTCAAGTAATCCTCCTGCCTCAGATTCCCAAATTGCTGGGATTATAGGCACTCGTGCCATAGGATCCTTTAAAAATTCCAATGCGTAGGTTGCACCCAATTCCAATTAACTCAGAATGTCTGTGGGTAAAACTCAGCCATTAGCTGTCATTAAAGATCCCATAGATGATTCCATTGTGCAGCAAAGTTTGGGAACCTCTGGACTGGAAGACTGCTAGCATTAGAGGAGACAGACTCTAAACAAAACTCTGGACAAAATTCCTCTAAAAGCAAAACTCGCCAAGATATCATCCCCACAAAGCCCACCCTCCTCTGTCCAATTCTTTACCATACTGAGCACTCACATTTCTTTCATTTAACATCCAGCATGAGCTAGGTTTTTCTCATTATCTCAATTATTATAACATTTGCAGAGCACCTACAGTGTAATATAAATGTATGAAAGTAGGCCAGACACGGTGCACTTTGAGAGGCCGACATTGCCCGAGCTCAAGAGTTCAAGACCAGCCTGAGCAAGAGTGAGACGCTGGGTATTGTGGCTGGCACTTGTAGTCCAAGCTACTTCGGAGGCTGAGGCAAGAGGATTGCTTGAGCCCAAGAGTTTGAGATTGCTGTGAGCTACGATGCCACAACACTCTACCCAGGGTAACGAAGTGGGACTCTGTCTCCAAAAAAAAAAGTATGAAAGTTGTCAAAAGCAAAATGGAGTCACTTATGTTAAACCCCAATAAAATAGTCAGGAGGCTATGAAGGGAGGGTCCTTACACATGAAAATAAGAACTAAAAATAAGAGCTATTAAAAAATATTCTGCCATAACCTCAAACTTGCAGTTAAAGCTACTTCTGGGAGGACGTCTCTCTGGTGACAACCTTTCCTAACTACAACCCTGTAATTAGCCTCACTAGACTGCACACCTGCGGTCTCGGTTGCCTCTGTGAAGCCCCTCTCCTAGCAAGGGCCACCGTGTGCGTCACAGCCTGCCACAAGCCTCTGTGCCCAATGGGCTTTTATTTCGGAACAACCTGCATGAACTTCTTTTTACCTTTAAAAGTTTTGCCCTGCCTCACCACCCCCTGGATAGGCCCATGGCCCACCATGGCCCACATATCTTGGACTCCAGTCCCCTGTCATTCATTCATGAATAAACTCTTTCCTTTGGAGACCCTGTCTGTTGTTATCTTAGGTAGACAAATGAACGTAACATGACAGTGGTATGATTGGGGATGAGGGTCTTGAAGCTTAGTTTTCAGTAGCATTCCAAGGGCGCTGGCCCCTTATGCCAGAGGTGGCAGGTTCAAAGCCCCGGTCAATAGCATTCCAGATGATTAAAATAGCTTCCAGAAATAAATGAGAAAGGATCCTTTTTTTTTTTTTTTTTTGTAGAGACAGAGTCTAACTTTATCGCCTTCGGTAGAGTGCCATGGCGTCACACAACTCACAGCAACCTCCAACTCCTGGGCTTAGGTGATTCTCTTGCCTCAGCCTCCCAAGTAGCTGGGACTACAGGCGTCCACCACAATACTCGGCTATTTTTCTGTTTTGCTGTTCGGCTGAGGCCGGGTTTGAACCCGCCACCCGCCCTACTCGATGAGCCACAGGTGCTGCCCAGGATCCCTTTTTTTTCCCCCAAAGCAGGGTGTCCTCTCTGTTTTATGCTCCTATTGTTCACTTTGTAAAATTATGTTAATGAGTTAGAAGAATAATAAAAATATAAAAAAAAATGTAAAAATATAAAATACTCATGAAGTCTGAGTTTGTTGTGCTTTAGAAATTCTGCTTTCTTTCAACAGCACAAAGCTACAAGCCCCTCTCAGTTGGTGCCCTGGGGAATCTAGGTGTGATATATATCAGCTGCGGTTCTGAGCACACTGCAGTGCTTACCCAGGTAATGCAAAATGTGCTGCTATTTTTTGTTTAAGTTCTAGAGAAATATTAACAAGGTACATGTACTAATTATTGTTGTAAGCAAGAGGTCTTAGTCCATTTGAGCTGCTGTTACAAAGTGTAATAAACTGGGTGGTTCATAAACACCAGAAATTTATTTCTCATAGTTTGGCAGGCTGGGAAGTCTAAGGTCAAGGTATCAACAGATTTGGTGTCTGATAATGGCTAACTTTCTGCTTCACAGACTATTGAATTTTCACTGTGTCCTCACATGGTCGAAGGGGCAGGCATCCCTCTTGGGCCTCTTTTGTCAGGACGCTAATCCCATTCACCAGGGCACCATTACCATGACTGAATCATCTACCAAAGTCCGCACCTCGTAATACCACCACATTGAGGGTTAGGATTCCAGCATCTGAACTTTGAGGGGGACACAAACATTCAGACGGTAGCATAAGATATATATCAATATCTAGACATATTTGACATATTTTTTCTTTGAGACAGAGCCTCAAGCTGTCACCCTGGATAGAGTGCTGTGGCATCACAGCTCACAGCTCCAATTCCTGGGCTCAAGCGAGTCTCCTGCCTCCGCCTCCCAAGTAGCTGGGACTGCAGGCACCCGCCACAGCGCCCGGCCATTTCTTGGTTGCAGCTGCCATTGTTGTTTGGCGGGCCCGGGCTGGATTTGAACCCGACAGCTCAGGCGTACGTGGCTGGCGCCTTAGCCGGTTGAGCCACAGGCGCCGAGCTGCCTCTTCCAATTTCTATATACTTAAACAGACACATACATTCATTCTCTCTCTCTCTCTCTCTCATCACTATTCTTCCCGCCACAGCAGCCTAACCAGAATACCATGAACCACTACTATTCTTCAAGACCATTGAAAAGTCACTTTAAACCATTTTCTCCAAAGAAGGGTGCAAAGAACCGATTAGGCCTTGTTGCACGTTAACAACCTGAAGTTCAAAGAGGCCAGTGGAGCTTTCTAGACTTCAAATTCCCTGGCTATCTCCACCTGGAGCTTCGTCTTTGTCAACCTCCAGTTTATTCTTTAATCTACAGAAAGAGGGTAGATTAAAGTAGAAGGCGGCTACTAAAAAAAGGCATCACCAGCCTCAAGGCCTTGAGATTACAGCTCTCTCCTGGCAAAGGTAAAACAAAATCCTCGTATCAAAACCAACCAAGGCTGGCTCAGCGCCTGAGGCTCAAGCGGCTAAGGGGCCAGCCACATACACCAGGCAGGCAGGTTCGAATCCTGCCTGAGCCCGCCAAACAACAATGATGGCTGCAAACAAACAATGGCCAGGCATTGTGGCGGGTGCCTGTAGTCCCAGCTACTCAGAGAATCGCCTAAGTCCAAGAGCTGGAGGTTGCTGTGAGTTGTGATGCCAGGGCACTCTATCAAGGGCCACAATGTGAGACTCTGTCTCTTAAAAA
>CAUYRH010019028.1:0-14242 GCA_963574655.1 Perodicticus potto
GCAGCAAAGTCTCCATTATTTTTGATGGCTGAGTAATATTCCATCGTATACATATACCACAGCCTACCAATCCACTCCTGGGTTGAAGGACATTTAGGCTGTTTCCACACTTTAGCAATTGTAAATTGGGCAGCGACAAACAGCCTCGTACAAATGCAAGAGGATTTCTTGAGCCCTAAGAGTTGGAGGTTTCTGTGAACTATGATGCCATGGCACTCTACCCAGGGTGACAGCTTGAGACTCTGTCTCAAAAAAAAAAAAAAAAAAAAGGCTTTGCGCCAGCCACGTACACCTGAGCTGGTGGGTTCAAATCCAGCCCAGGCACGCCAAACAACAATGACGGCTGCAACCAAAAAATGGCCGGGCATTGTGGCGGGCGCCTGTAGTCCCAGCTACTTGGGAAGCAGAGGCAAGAGACTCACTTGAGCTCAGGAATTGGAGGTTGCTGTGAGCTGTGATGCTACGGCACTCTATCCAGGGTGACAGCTTGAGGTTCTGTCTGAAAAAAAATAAATAAATAAACCAAAAAATAAAAAAATCAGCTGATCATAGTGGTGCATGCTACCTATTAGGGAGGTTGAGGCAGGAGGACCTTATCCCTGTCTCTAAACAAATCCACAAATAAATAATAATATGCTGGGAGGGGATATAGGGAAATTAGAGCCCTCATACATTACTGCTGGGAATGTAAAAGGGCACAGCCACTTTGGAAAATTCCTGCAATTGCTCAAAAGTTTAAATATAGAGTTACTATATTAATCAGCAGCTCCACTCCTAGATTGAGAATTGAAAATATTTGTCCACATATAAAGGTGTACACAAACAATATTATTCATAATAGCCAAAAAATAGAAATAACTCAAATGCTCATCAACTAATGAAGGGATGAATAAAATTGTGGTATATTGGCATAATTACTAATGATACAATGGAATATTTTGGTGGAATTGAAAAGATACGACAACATGGAAGAACCCTGAAACAGTATGCTTAGTGAAAGAAGCCAGTCACAAAAGACTAAGTATTGTATGATTTCATTTATATAAAATGTTCAGAATAGCCAAATCCAGGCCCGGCACAGAGGCTCACACCTGGATCGTCTGAGCTCACGAGTTCAAGACCAGTATGAGCAAGAGCAAGACCTCGTCTCTGAAAATAGCCAGGTGTTGTGGCAGGCACCTGTAGTCCCAGTTATCCGGGAGGCTAAGGCAAGAGAATCACTTGAGCCCAAGAATTTGAGGTTGCTGTGAGTTATGATGCCATGACACTCTACTGAGGGTGACAAAATGAGACTCTGTCTCAAAAAAAAAAAAAAAAAAAAACAAGAATAGCCAAATCCAAAGAGGTGACAAGCAGGGTTTGCCTAAGATTGGAGGAAATGGAGAGACACTAATGGGTACAGGGTTTCTTTGGGGGGACAATGATAGTGGTACAACTATGTGAATATACTAAAAAACATTGAATTGGCTCAGCATGAATTGCATTTTTCTTTTTTTTTGGAGACAGAGTCTTACTCTGTCACCCTGGGTAGAGTGCTGTGGCGTCACAGCTCACAGCAACCTCAAACTTGAACGTAAGCAATCCTCTTGCCTCAGCCTCCCAAGTAGCTGGGACTACAGGTGCCCAGCACCATGGTCAGCTAATTTTTCTGCTTTTCTGCCAGGGTCTTGCTCTTCCTCAGGCTGGTCTTGAACTCCTGAGCACAGGCGATCCACCCACCTCAACCTCCTACAGTGTTATGAGTGTAGGCTGAGCCACCAGGCCAAGCCTGAATTGCTCACCTTAAACTGATGAACTATATCCTATATGAATTGTCTCAGAGTAAAACCATTGCAAGAAAGAAACCACTGGTGTCTTATTCACCATTATAAGGTACCTGATAAATACTTGTTGAATTTAAAATATGTATATGTGTGTGTGTTGTCTCTAACTGCTGTGCCTAGGCATCCTGTACCAAATGAATGAAAAAATGAATTTTTTTTTTTTTTTTGGTAGAGACAGAGTCTCACTTTATCATCCTCAGTAGAGTGCCGTGGTGTCACACAGCTCACAGCAACCTCCAACTCCTGGGCCGAGGCGATTCTCTTGCCTCAGCCTCCCAAGTAGCTGGGACTACAGGCACCCACCACAGCGCCCAGTTTTTTTTTTGTTGCAGTTTGGCTGGGGCTGGGTTTGAACCCGCCACCCTCAGTATATGGGCCGGTGCCCTACCCCCTGAGCCACAGGCACCACCCCCAAAAATGAATTCTTGATTTTTCCAAATTAGGAAGGCCTATAGAAGAAAATACATGTAACCTCCTTGAAGAGAGGGATGATGCTGTCCCTAGCTCTCATAACAATGCCAGCCAGGTAGCAGATACTCAGTATGTTTTTGTTTTTGTATTAGAGACAGAGTCTTACCAAGGCTGTAATGCAGAGGCACAATCATAGCTCACTGCTCAAACTCAGCTCAAGCCATCCTACCTCAGCCCCCCAAGTAGCTAGGACTACAGGATGTACCATCACACTAACACTTAGTATTTGTGAATAAATGTTGAATATGGGCTGTAAGCTGAATTCTGACTAGTAGAGCCCTTGACCTGTGCTTGTAAATGTTTAATTCAAAGTTAAAAGTGAGCACCAGCAACAATTTAAATGGGAATGAACCCTGATCCACCTTTTGTAATGCGAAGACAAGAGTCCTTGGATAGAGTAGAAAAACATTTTTCTTAGTAAAGTATCACAAGAATGGAAAAGCAAGTATACTGTGCTAATATGAAGCCAGTAGATGAACTAATCATGCCCACACAAGAGAAAAACTCAATTTATTTCAAGTTGGGAAAAGGCAGGGGGACAAAGGAGGGGGGAAGATTGATATGTTCCCATGTAATGGGCACAATGTAAGGGAATATGACACACCTGGGTGTGGGACACAACTAAAACAGAGACTTGACTTAACAAATGCAAACATTGTAATGTAATCATTTGTACCCTCATATTAATCTGAAAAAAAAAAGAGTCCTAAGAGAGGCACAAAGACATGTGGGACTTCAGATATCAGGAAAAATTTCACTGGAGAGCTTTGCAGAAGCTTAAAAGGGGCCTCAGAAGGGAAAGAACATTTAAAATATAAGTAATAGGTATTTGATATGTAGAGAAAGTTGGCAGGCAAAAAGGATATACCAAGCGAAGGGAATTGCTTAAATAAAGGTGCATAGACAGGAAACAAAAATGCAAATGAATGATCCGGGTTGATTTTCCATCATTACCCGTACCTTGAGGAACCAGACTCATCTGACCTGCAGGTGTTCTCTTGCCACTGAGGAAACTTGAGCAAGCCTAAAATGTCACTTGTTGGGTACATACAATTCCCACCCTTGGCCACAGCCACATAATGTTCTACATCTTCAAATTTATGCTCATAATTCACCTGATGGTTACTTATTTATAACTATATTTTCAGTCTAAAAGATTAAAACAAGAAAAGTAATCCTGCAATTCCACTTCTCGGTTCATATCCAAAAGAACTGAAAGCAGGGGC
This sequence comes from Perodicticus potto, assembly GCA_963574655.1. Taxonomy (NCBI): domain Eukaryota; kingdom Metazoa; phylum Chordata; class Mammalia; order Primates; family Lorisidae; genus Perodicticus; species Perodicticus potto. The sequence goes on from CAUYRH010019028.1 coordinate 3,521, forward strand.
TCGGCGCCTGTGGCTCAACGGGCTAAGGCGCCAGCCTCGTACACCTGAGCTGGCGGGTTCCAATCCAGCCCGGGCCTGCCAAACAACAATGACGGCTGCAACCAAAAAATGGCCGGGTGTTGTGGCGGGCGCCTGTAGTCCCGGCTACTTGGGAGGCGGAGGCAAAAGACTCGCTTGAGCCCAGGAATTGGGGGTTGCTGTGAGCTGTGATGCCATGGCACTCTATCCAGGGATAGCTTGAGGCTCTGTCTCAAAAAACAAAAAAAAAAAAAAAAAAAAAAAAAAGAACTGAAAGCAGGATCTGAAAAACATATTTGCACGCCCCTCTTCACAGCAGCACTATTCACAATAGTCAAAAGGTGGAAACAACTCAAGTGTTCATGGATGGATGGACAGATGAACAATATGTGGCATGTACATGCAATGGAATATTATTTAGCCTTAAAAAGGAAGGAAATTCTGATACATGCTACAATGAGGATGAACCTTGAAGACATTATACCATGTGAAATAAGCCAGTCACAGAACTATAATAAATAACACTTATATGAGATATCTAAAGTGGTCAAACTCATAGAAACAGAACCCAGAAGGGTTGCCAGGGACTAGGGGAAGGGGAATTAGGGAGTTGTTGTTAAATGTGTATACAATTTCAGTTTTTCAAGATGACAAACTTCTGGAGATTGGTTGTACAACAATGTCAATATACTTAATACCAAACTGTACACTTTAAAATGATTAAGATAGTAAATTTTTGGCTTGGTGCCTGTGGTTCAACGAGCTAATGCGCCAGCCATGTATACCTGAGCTGGCAGGTTCAAATCCAGTCCGGCCCTCCAAACAACAATGACGGCTGCAACCAAAAAATGGCCAGCCGTTGTGGTGGGTGCCTGTAGTCCCAGCCACTTGGGAGGTGGAAGCAGGAGACTCGCTTGAGCCCAGGAATTGGAGGTTGCTGTGAGCTGTGATGCCACAGCTCTTGGGCTTAGGCGATTCTCTTGCCTCAGCCTCCCAAGTAGCTGGGAATACACGTGCCCAGCTATTTTTTTGTTGCAGTTTGGCCGGGGCTGGGTTTGAACCTGCCACCCTTGGTATATGGGGCCAGCGCTCTACTCACTGAGCCAAGGCACCGCCCTAAGATAGTAAATTTTATGTTATGTGTATTTGACCACAATTGGGGGGGCATATATAGAGGAAAACATGAATGTTTTCTGTGTTCTTTTTCTTTTTGAGACAGGGGTCTTACTTTGTCACCCCCCATAGAGTGCCGAGGCATCATAGCTCACAGCAACCTCAGACTCTTGGACTCAAGTGATTCTCTTGTCTCAGCCTCCCACGTAGCTGGGACTACAGGCACCTACCTGTTTTTAGAGACAAGGTCTTAGTCTTGCTTAGGCTGGTCTTGAACCTGTGAGCTCAGGCAATCCACCAGCCTCACCCTCCCAGAGTGCTAGGATTACAGGTGTGAGCCACCACACCCAGCCTTGCTCTTTCTTTTTTGGAGGACAAAGTCTTGCTCAGTTACCCCAGCTAGAGTACAGTGGAGTGGTCATAGCTCCCTGCAACCTCAAGCTCTTGGCCTCAAGCAATCTTTTTGCCTCAACTTTTTGATTCACTAGGACTACCAACACATGCCAAAATGCCTGGCTAATTTTTCTGTCTTTTTGTAGAGACACAGAATCTCCATATGTTTCTCAGGCTAGTCTCGAACTCCTGGCCTCAAGCAATCCTCCTGCCTCAACCTCCCATTAGTACTAGGATTATAAGGTGTGCACCACTGTCTTTGTCTTCAGCTGTCTCCCTTCTCCAGACTGATCACTACTGTTTTAATATTAAGTTTTCTTTTCTAGTGTTTTTTTTCTGTGTCCTAAAAATGTACTCTCTTTTTCTACACAAATAGGATCACACTGTGCCTTTCCTTTCAGCTTTTACACTCCCTTTCTCCATTTACTCTTTTCTACTACAGTGGGTTCTCCAGTCACCTCAATGTCCAGTTTTCTCCCAATCTATCCAACAGATAGTCCCCGGACTAGTGATCTATCAATTTGTCTATAGGATGTTTTAGTGGGATGAAAAAGCTTTATTATATCTATTTCACCATGTTTTTAAAGGCAAGCATAGGACAAAGTTTATTGAGGAAGAAAAAGGCAGATTTACAGCCTTAAGAGCAAGATGCAGTCACCATAGACAGTGAACAGACCTCCATTACCAGAGAAGGACGTCAGAGAGGCCCATTTCACAAATGTTAGATCATTTATGATTTTTTTCCAACATGTTACACCCTCCATAGTCATTTTGCTATTGTTTAGGTTGTGTTGGTGCTATAATTTATCTCAGCTAATGTTCGGTTAATAGGATGTAGTTAAATTAATGTACTGTTTCCTATGGGTTATTATTTATGTGCTAACTTGGAAAGTTCATTGTGCTACATTATTTTCTCAATTCACAAAAGTGTATCAGGAACTCTAGTTAGTTGAAAGTTAATTAAATCAGATATGGTGTAATTTTAAACTCAGGGAAACAAGTTGTAAGTAAAACATTGACCAGGTGGGCGGCGCCTGTGGCTCTGCGAGTAGGGCACCGGCTCCATATACCAAGGGTGGCGGATTCGAACCTGGTCCCGGCCAAACTGCAACAAAAAATAGCCGGGCGTTGTGGCGGGCGCCTGTAGTCCCAGCTACTTGGGGGGCTGAGGCAGGAGACTCGCTTGAGCCCAGGAGTTGGAGGTTGCTGTGAGCTGTGATGCCACAGCACTCTACCGAGGGTGACAAAGTGAGACTCTATCTTTAAAAAGAAAAAAAGCAGTGAATCCAGGGAAAATAAATATATAGGATGAATCTGACTGTGCTGGGGCTGGGCAATTCCTAAGGGTGATGTTTTCTGATGAGTAGCTGAAAGAGGAAAGCACTACAGAAAATACAATGAGACTCTAAGAAATACGTTTTAGTAAACAAATAATGTATTTGCCCCAGTTCCCAGCACACTATGTCATGAAACTTGGCCAAATAGTGGCATAAAGCCAATGAAGTTTTGGTGCTATTTATTTATTTATTTATTTATTTATTTTGGAGACAGAGCCTCCAGCTGCTTCCCTGGATAGAGTGCTGTGGCATCACAGCTCACAGCAATCTCCAATTCCTGGGCTCAAGCGAGTCTCCTGCCTCCACCTCCCAAGTAGCTGGGACTACAGGCGCCCGCCACAACGCCTGGCCATTTTTTGGTTGCAGCTGTCATTGTCGTTTGGCGGCCCGGGCTGGATTCAAACCCGCCAGCTCAGGTGTACATGGCTGGTGCCTTAGCCCGTTGAGCCACAGGCGCCGAGCCAGTTTTGGCGCCATTTAAAAAAGAAAAATTGGCAGTGCCCTTCGCTCAGTAGGTAGGGCTCCAGCCACATATACCAAGACTGGCCGATTCAAACCTGGCCCGGGCCAGCTAAACAACAAAGATGACCACAACAGAAAAATAGCTGGGCATTGTGGCCGGCGCCTGTAGTCCCAGCTGAGGCAAGAGAATCGCTTAAGCCCAAGGGTTGGAGATTGCTGTGAGGTGTGACACCACAGCACTGTACCTAAGGCGACATAGTGAGACTCTGTCTCAAAAAAAGAAAAAGTTCAGCGGCCAATATAGTAATCAAAACAAATTTTTCTAGGGGAAACAAAGCACAAAATAATGCTTCCCTATATAGCTGGTAACACCCTGATGATGATAATAAGGCATCCTTTAAAACTGCACTTCATAGTCAAAAATAGTGTCCTTTCCCTTTCTTGCTGAGAAGTTTTTTTTGTTTTTTTGTTTTTGAGACAGAGCCTCAAGCTGTCACCCTGGGTAGAGTACTGTGGCATCACAACTCACAGCAACCTCCAACTCCTGGGCTCAAGTGAGTCTCCTGCCTCCGCCTCCCAGATAGCTGGGACTACAGGCGCCCACCACAACGCCCGGCCATTTTTTGGTTGCAGCTGTCATTGTCGTTTGGTGGGCCCAGGCTGGATTTGAACCCACCAGCTCAGGTGTACGTGGCTGGCGCCTTAGCCCATTGAGCCACAGGCGCCGAGCCTTGCTGAGAAGTTTTTAAAGTCAATGACAATCTTATGCTCAGTAAGAAAGCTAAATAATCTTTTGGTGAAGTTACTTTGCCAAAAGATACTGTTAAAAAAGATATTATTGTACACTGCAAAATATCAATGGCATACAGATTAGATGAGAACATAGTCTAGAGTTGTAAAGAGCTACTAGAGAAAGTTGCCCAACTCTGCTAGGCCCTAGAAACCCATCTCACCACTTCATCTCATTTGCATTGATCTACTGACAACTGCAACAATAAAAAAAATAGCCGGAGGTGCATTGATCTACTGAATTAGTATCTATTTCTGCATAATAAATTACCTCCACAGTTAACAACTTAAAACAATAAACATTATCTCACAGTTTCTGTGTGTCAAGAATTTGGGGCCAGTATAGCTGATGATTCTGGCTCAAGGCTTGTGAAATTATAGTTGAGCTGTCCAGAGGCACTGAGATCTCATTTGAAGGCTTAAGTCAGGGAGAATCTGCTTCCAAGCCACTGATGTGGTTGTTGGTAGGTCTCAGTTCTTCCAGGGCTGTTGGATTGAAGCTTCATTTGCTGGTTGGCTATTAATGAAACTGGTTGGGCCAGGCACAGGGTTCACGCCTGTAATCCAAGCACCCTGAAGGTTGAGGAGGGTGGATTGCCTGAGTACCCAGGTTGGACACCAGCCTGAGCCAGAGCAAGATGCCGCTCTAAAAATAGCCAGGCAGGGCGGTGCCTGTGGCTCATTGAGTAGGGCGCTGGTTCCATATACCGAAGGTGGTGGGTTCAAACTCAACCTCGGCTGAACTGCAAAAGAGAAAAATAGCCAGTCGTTGTGGCTGGTACCTGTAGTCCCAGCTACTTGGGAAGCTGAGGCAAGAGAATCGCCTAAGCCCAAGAGTTGGAGGTTGCTATGAGCTGTGTGATGCCACAGCACTCTACCGAGGGCGACAAAGTAAGACTCTGTCTCTACAAAATATAAAAAATAAAAATAGCCAGGCACTGTGGCGGGTGCCTGTAGTTCCAGCTACCTGGGAGGCTGAGGCAAGAGAATCACTTAAGCCCAAGAGTTTGAGTTTGCTGTGAGCTATGACACCAGTGCACTCTATGGAGGGTGACATAGTGAGACTCTCAAAAAAAAAATAAAGAAAGAAAAGAAAAGAAACTGGTCTCTGTCAGTTTCTCACCATGTGAGCCTTTCTATAGGGAAGCTTACAACTTGGCAACTCACTTGCACTAGATCAGTGGTTCTCAACCTTCCTGATGCCGCGACCCTTTAATACAGTTCCTGTGGGTCGCGACCCATAGGTTGAGACTCCCTGCACTAGAGTGAAGGAAGAGAGAGTGAGAGAGTCATCCTGAAGACGAAGATAACCAACTTGTCCTGATTTTGCCCAAAACTTTCCCAGTTTTTGTTGTTGTTGTTGTTGTTGTTCTGTTTTGTTTTTTTAGAGGCAGAGTCTCACTTTGTTGCCCTGGGTAGAGTGCTGTGGCGTCACAGCTCACAGCAACCTCCAGCTCTTGGGCTTAAGTAATTCTCTTGCCTCAGCCTCCCAAGTAGCTGGGACTACAGGCGCCTGCCACCATACTGGCTATATTTTTGTGGCCGGGGCCAGGTTTGAACTCACCACCCTTGAAATACAGGGCTGGCGCCTTACTCACTGAGCGCAGGCGCCACCAACTTTCCCAGTTTTTGTACTGAATATTCCACATCCTAAGAAACCCCTCAGTCTCAGTTCACTCAGACTGTTGGTTACCCTATCAAGACAAAAGTCAGTGTTTTATAGCCTAATCTTGGACATGACATATTATCATTTCTTCCATATTCTTTTTTAATTTTTTTTATAGAGACAGAGTTTCACTTTATGGCCCTCGGTAGAGTGCCATGGTGTCACACAGCTCACAGTAACCTCCAACTCCTGGGCTTAGGCGATTCTCTTGCCTCAGCCTCCCAAGCAGCTGGAACTACAGGCACCCGCCACAACACTAGCTATTTTTTGTTACAGTTTGGCCGAAGCCAAGTTTGAACCTGCCACCCTCGGTATATGGGGAGGGCACCCTACCCAGTGAGCCACAGGCGCCACCCTTCCATATTCTTTTTTTTTTTTGAGACAGAGCCTCAAGCTGTCACCCTGGATAGAGTGCTCACAGCAACCTCCAATTCCTAGGCTCAAGCGAGTCTCCTGCCTCTGCCTCCCAAGTAGCTGGGACTACAGGCGCCCGCCACAATGCCCGGCCATTTTTTTTGGTTGCAGCCGTCGTTGTTTGGCGGACCCGGGCTGGACTCGAACCTGCCAGCTCAGGTGTACATGGCTGGCACCTTAGCCCATTGAGCCACAGGTGCTGAGCCCAATTCTTATATCCTATCAAGCCTGCCGAACTATTCCTTTTTCAGAGACATAAATAACATCCAAAATGTTTCTGATATCCTTGTTTCTAACTTTGTGTTGCTAAATCAAAGCACCTGAATTTGAAACAAGCTCAATGTCATTTCCTTCAAGGATTAAATCATTTCTGGGCTTGAGAAACTGAACAAGCAACACTTGGCTTCATCTGAACCCTGTGGATGTATTTTTCACCCAAGAAATTTCTTATTTCAACAAGAGACCCATTCTTCTGGATGACAACATTGATGGAGAAGTGGTCATGCACAGACTTTGTCTTGTAATGGAAGCCTGGTCTGACACCCTTGATCATATTCTGCACATGACTACAAAGAGTGCAAACAGTAGCCAGCTCCTTTCTAGTTCCCCACCATTTGTCAACCCTCTTCTTTTTCTTTCCAAGGAGACTGAGTTTCACACTGACGTGGTTGCAGCCCCTCTGCAGGATTCCTCTGGGACCCTTCACAATAACTGTGCATCCCTTAAGAGTGATGTCAACATTTTCTGGAATGTTGACAGTCTGATTGATGAGAATGGTCTTCATTCTAAAACACAAACACTTGGGGTAAGAAGGCCAAGGCCTATTTTCTACCAGACTGTACCGCATAGAGCCCCAGTCCCACTGGAGACTGCCAGGCAGAAATTTGGGGGCTACAGGAGGGCTGAAAACAAGAGTGACGTCCAGTGCATCTGAGCATGGAGGGAGCAGTCCCAAAGCCAGTGTTATGAGGCCGAGCAGGTGGCACCACCTCAAAAGAAGAAAAGAGGCATCTTTATGAGAGAGAACACCTTAAGGTATGAGTGCTCATCTATGCATGCTGTAAAAGCAGGGTGAAGAGAGATTATTTTTGACCTGGCCTCAGTCATAGGAGACTATTGAGAGAATCTGGGCCCCAGCTGGGTAATTTTGCACAATGGAAGAGCAAGCACATTGTCAAACACAGATTAGAAATGGGGCTGCTTGTGAGGAGATGGCTAACACCCAGGCAGGCCTTCCAGGAGTTCACAGTCTTGAGAAGACAGATTGAATATGAAATATTTGGGATGATAAGAATGCATCAGGAAGGGACAGGCCTGGGAGAGATTAATATAAACCAAGAGGATCTGTGAAGGCGTAACAAGGTTTCCTTCAGTGCTGGGGTGGAAATAATGTCTCTTATGAAAATAATTCAGATATTTAGGATAGGTGATACCAGACTAGATAAAGAGGTAAAGACTAAGGAATTAAATTTTCCAAATGTGGGACTCAGACAATGCTAATTCCTCTGCTGACTGGGATGCCAACTTCCTGACACACAAGTCTTTTGGACCCTCCCAATCACAATGGCATGTCTGGTATTTTCCTTCACAGAGAGCCCTCAGGCCTGCCTGTAGGGGGCACCTTGGAATGGAGGATAAGACAGACCCACTAGGCTTTGCATCACAGGTCAAACACTCATTAGCTGTGTGATCTTGGGCCAGTCATTTAATACTTTTTTTAGTATTTACCTCAGCTGTCTGAGGTATAAAGTGGGAATGAAATAATTTATGGGGAAAAAATAAAGAATTTATGCCATTTGAGGATTAATCAAAATTGTACACGTAAATAAAGCTGTTGGCAAAATGGAGAACAATAAGTGTTAGTAAGTATTAAAAACAAGAAATAGGCTCAAATTGATGTTCAAATGCTTAGGGCTAGGAAGGTCTGTCATTGTGATCAAGTCCTAGTTAACCACTTCTCTGCCAAACAAGGATATCCACCAGCACAAGCAAAGTTTTCCTCTATTTAAAACCCTTATTCTGGCTCGGCGCCTGTGGCTCAACGGGCTAAGGCGCCAGCCACGTACACCTGAGCTGGCAGGTTCGAATCCAGCCCGGGCCTGCCAAACAATGACGGCTACAACCAAAAAATGGCCGGGCGTTGTGGCGGGCACCTGTAGTCCCAGCTACTTGAGAGGCTGAGGCAGGAGACTCACTTGAGCCCAGGAATTGGAGGTTACTGTGAGCTGTGATGCCATGGCACTCTACCCAGGGTGACAGCTTGAGGCTCTGTCTCAAAAAAAATAAAAATAAAAAAAAATAAAACCCCTATTCTGGCTCAGCGCCTGTGGCTCAATGGGCTAAGGCACCAGCCACGTACACTTGAGCTGGCGGGTTCGAATCCAGCCCGGGCCTGCCCAACAACAATGACGGCTGCAACCAAAAAAAAAAAAAAAAAAACAATGGCCAGGCATTGTGGCGGGCGCCTGTAGTCCCAGCTACTTGGGAGGTGGAGGCAGGAGACTCGCCTGAGCCCAGGAGTTGGAGGTTGCTGTGAGCTGTGATGCTACGGCACTCTATCCAGGGTGACAGCTTGAGGCTCTGTCTCAAAAAAATAAAAAATAAAAAATAAAAAACCCTATTCAACATACTAATAATCTCACCAGTTTTTCCCTGACCTTCTCAAAGAGGAAAGTGGTGGTAGAAGGAGACGGTTTTCCCTCCCCTAACCCTGCTAGAAAAGGAAGTGGCCCTGGCACATCACAGCAGCATGGGGCACAGGCCACCTTGGAGGCCCAGCTCTTCCTCAGTGCCATCTCCCAATAGGATTCATCTTGGTTTGCTGGGAGGACCCAACTATTCCACCTCCCTAACTTCAGGTTAGGGAGCTGCCTCTAAGCCCAGTGGCCATAGACACCCGAGACTAAGATTTTTAAAGATGCATCACCTCTGGATAGCATGAAGTGCCAGGAAGAAATCTCACTCCCCCAAATCAAAGGCACCTTGTGTGCAGATAGATTACTGGAATCTCTCAAGTGTGCCCAGAAGACTTTTGCAGAGCTTTTTTTTTTTTCTTTTTTTTCTTTTTTTTTAGATAGAGTCTTGCTATGTCGCCCTGGGTAGGGTGCCCTGGTGTCACAGCTCACCACAATCTGCAACTCTTGGGCTTAAGCAATTCTCTTGCCTCAGCCTCCCAAGTGGCTGGGACTACAGGCACCCGCCACAACATCCAGCTAATTTTTTGTTGCAATTGTTTAGTTGGCCCCAGGCCAGGTTCAAACCCGCCACCCTCAGTGTATGTGGCTGGCACTGTATCTACTGTGCTACAGGCACTGAGCTAGAGCTTTCTTTTTAAAATCTCAGACAGCTGCAGGGGCAGCTGGAAAGAGGAAGTACAGGCCTTCTGGGTTGGTATGTGTGCATGTGTGATGGGGTCTAGGGGCCACACCAATTTCCTGCTTAGCCATACTGCTTTGGCTAAAGGAAGCACAGGGGCTGGATGTTTGTTTTATAAGTTTGTAGTGAGAAGAGCCCTTTTATGACTGTGAAGGGCCTGTGGGTAAAGGGCCAAGAACAGGGACAGCTTCTGCCTATCGTCTCTCATACCTCCTCCCTCTCTAGTGACTTGCCTTTTGAGCTTTTGGATCTTCTAGCTAATGACAAGGCACTGGTTCCTGCTACCTCTCTCCATAGCTGTGATCCTCTGGGAATGTGCTGAGGCAGTGAATCACCACTGGAAATGTGGCTTATATAAATCTGAATATGAATATAATGTTCTCTTAATGCAACCACAAAGATACGATCATTAGCAATCGTTTATATATCCAAGTAATAAAATGTATTTATCTAAAAGCTACTTTGAGCCTATCTTTAAAGTGCTCGTGCTGAATCTGCATGATTTGGCCACTGCCTCTTCAGTTCAATTTCTGATATTCCTTGCCATCTCCTACCCTGCAATCCAGACATTTCCCACCACCTATAACCCCAGGATGTGGCACAGGGATTAAAGACGTTAGCCCTGGAGCCTAACCCGTGCAAACTGTGTGACTCTGACAAGCTATTTTAGCCACCTTGTGCCTCAGTTTTTTCATCTGTAAACAGAGATTTTAGTGGCAAGGGCTTTTTTAAAATGAGGATTAAGTGAGCTAATGTGTAAAAACCACTAGAATAGTGCCTGGCATTTATTAAATAATGGTTATTATCAGAATGTCCTCCCACTTTAGAGGTCTGACACACTTGCTTATTCTTCGAGATGCTGTGTAAGTGTCAGATCCTGGCTCAGTGCCCATAGCTCAGTGGTAAGGGTGCCAGCCACATACACCAGGACTGGTGGGTTTGAACCTGGCCTGGGTCAGCTAAACAGCAATGACAACTACAACAACAACAAAAAATAGCCAGGCATTGTGGTGCGCACCTGTAGTCCCAGCTACTTGGGAGACTGAGGCAAGAGAATCACTTAAGCCCAAGAGTTTGAGGTTGCTGTGAGCTGTAACGCCACGGCATTCTACTTAGGGTGACATAGTGAGACTCTGTCTCAAAAACAACAACAAC
>CAUYRH010019029.1:0-15805 GCA_963574655.1 Perodicticus potto
CTCAAGCGAGTCTCCTGCCTCCGCCTCCCAAGTAGCTGGGACTACAGGCACCCGCCACAACGCCCGGCCATTTTTTGGTTGCAGCCATCATTGTTGTTTGGTGGGCCCAGGCTGGATTCGAACCCGCCAGCTCAGGTGTACGTGGCTGGAGCCTTAGCCCATTGAGCCACAGGCGCCGAGCCACATAACTTTCATATGCACTGGGCAACCAAAATATTTGTGCATTTCCCTTCTCTGTTATGTTTATGTTATCACAGGGATAAGAAACCAAACCTTCAATACCCCCAGGCAGGCCTGTATTTTGTATCATGTTCTTTAATTTAGGTTTTCTTTTATGATTTCCAATGATTAGACTCAGGTTCTTCATTTTTAGCAAGAATACCACAGACGTCAAAGACCACCTCTGTACATCGTGTTAGGAGCTTGTGATGTTGATAACAGCACATGAAGGAGGACACTATGCATAATCAGCAGGCGAAGGTAGTGTATGCTACGTATTTTTATTATAGAATACAATTTTTCCTTTCTAAACAAAGTTACCTTGTGGAACTCTTCCTTTTAGTTACGTAACTGTTTGGTTCCTCGTCATTCTACTTTGAATATCCATTGATCATGCTTGCTGCAAAAATTATTATGGTGCTATTTGCTAAAACAGTCGTTTTCTATTTCCAAGATTCTTTCTATGACTAATGATTGAACTTCCACTGTGAGAAAGAGCTTCCATTTCTCCCCCCTTTTATTCGTTCATTTACTTATGTTCCATACAGATTTGTGAATATTTGTTTCACTCTGTGGGCTGTAATTCATTCCTCTCATTATATTTTTTTATTTCTCAAATCATCCTGGATTTGGCCATTGGGTCCCACTTCAAGTTGGCTCCTGTGTCCTTTCAGAATGTCTCCATCATTTCCTGGGGCACTGTCCCGTTCTCTCGACTGAAAAGATATTGCAGGCTCCTCTGTGTTTTCTGTATCCAGCCCCACAATCTGCTGTTTCTCCAACGTGCTCTGGTTTCTTTTATTGGAGACTGATAATTAGGGATGGAGACCTGGGTACTAGATGTGCTTAGTGCTACTGGGGCATTTTGCTTTTAGGCTTCCATCAGCCTACTGAGCTAGAAAGTAAAACAATTGATATGTATTAGTATTTGTATGTACACACACCCATTGACTTATGAATGTATTTTTAAATGTGTATTAAAAATCATGAGTTCATCGTGATGCCATTGATTCCAATCCATCTCGGAAACATTCTAGGCTTTGGTCTGCTGCCTGAGGCTCTGGGTGAGAGTCCCTTGCTTCGTCCAGCTTCAGTTCCTGCCCAGTATTGTTGGGGTTTCTTGGCTGTAGCCACATCGCTCCAGCCTCTGCTCTGTCTTCGCATCACCTTGTTGTCTGTGTGTCTGTGGAATGTCCCTCTGCCCCTTTCTTAAAAAGGCCTTTGCGATTGCATTTAGGGCCTACCCAGATAATTCAGGATCATCTCCATACTTCAAAATTGTTAATACTGTCTACAAAGACCTTCTTCCCCAACAAATATTCATAACTTCTGGGGACTAGGGTATGAGCAAATCTGTGGGAGCGCTTAATCACTCCACCACGGTAACTAATATCACTAGTTTCCGGTTTTCCTTTTCTGATTTTTTTTCCACTCATGAATTGATACATATAAATCTTGCTTCTCTTCCTTTTTACATTAAAGGTAGCATTTACTAGATAGGGCTTTGCACTTTACTCATATCGTTTAACAGTATCTCTGAGATATAAGTCTATACCCACTTACACAGATTATTTCATTACTTTGGCAACTTCATAGACCTCCACTTTGTGAATTAACTATGGTTTATTCATTCAGTCTTATGTATATGAATATTGAGGTTGCTACAAATAACTTGAAACCTCAAACAGTGCTGCATAAGTATATTTATATTGTAAAGGTGTATCTTCAGGGCAAATTCCTAGAAGTAGGATGGCTAGCTCAAATTACAAGTGTTATAGTATCATTGGCGTTTCCAAAAGCCCCTCAAGAACTATTTTACAAATCAGATATATTTTTAACAGCAGTATGCCGTAGTTCCTATTTTTCAGTAACCTCACCACAATTAGTGTCATATTTTTTCATACTCACAAGTCAGATATATAAGAAATATTATACTTTTTGTTTCTGTAATGGTGAGTGTGGTTGAACATTTTTTCATATATTTAAGGGTCACTAAATTTTTTTTTAATTGTTTTTTCATGCTAGAAGGAACTTCTGTGGTTGGGTGAGTTGTATCTCTAAAATCTATAGGCATATCAAATTAATTTTCAAAAAGTTTGAAGTATTTCATTACAGATTACAAACAATAAGAGAATTATATCAGCAAATTTATTCGCCATTGAGTTAATTTCCCTGGCTAGGGAAGTGTAAGGTATAAAAAGGAATAAAAGTAAAATAAAACCAGATGTATTCATAGCTAACACAGTTGTTTATGTAGAAAAGAATCCATGGTTAATGTATTAGAATTATTGAGATAATTTGTAGCCAGGAACATTGTTAAATCATCTTAGGTCAATTGCACTTCTAAATACCAAAAAGACAAAACATAATTTATAAAAACATACAACGAAAAACCAAATGAAATGTTAATTACCTTGACATAATACAACTTAATCAAGGGATTTATGGAGAAAATTGTAAATTTTATGTTTTATGGAGAGTTATTAAAGAAGATCTGAAAAATGAAGCATATGTTTATAGATAAATGACATATGGTTATAAAATGTAACCATTCTTCTCAGGCTGAGAAGTAGAATTCCATTCAAAATCCCAGTAGCTGAGTCTAAAATTAGAGAAGACCAAAGACATTCCTGAAGAACTAAGCACCAGATCAGACTATCTGACCTATGAGACACCAAGGCTTCAAAGGACCCTGAGTGATTAGTAACCATAGGGAGAAATGCTCACCTTCACCCATGTTCAGAAAAGTGAACATCCAAAGTCACAAGATACCAGTTGACACTTCTCTAGTTGGCAAAAATGACAAAAATATTTTCTATTTATGGAACAAATATTTCCATAAATAGAAAATAAGTGAACACTTTAGTTTATATCTTGCTAGTAAAAACACAAAATATAAAAATACATCCTAAAGCATATGGTTGCAGAAAAAAGGTTTAAAAAAAATGGCATATATCTTACTGGAAAAATTTTATTTGCAGACATACTACCTCCCAAAAGTATTTGATATGTATACTCAGAATAAGTACAACAATGCCTCTAATAACAACACTTGTAAGAATAAACATTGATTGAGAATTGAATTTTCATTCACTAGGGAATAAATAAACTACTGTATAATCAGAAAGGAACAAATCTATATAGTGGTGAAAATAAATAACCTTCAGCTGTATGTGACAGTGTGGATAGATCTCAAGAACAATAATGAACAAAAATCAAGCTACAGAGGACAATATATACTCTATAGAATTTGTAAATAGACCCAAACAATGAATAGTTTAGGGATACGTTGCTAGGAATATGTGGTAAAACTATGTTTGGAAAGTAAGGATATGGCGGGGCTCAGTGGCTCACGCCTGTCATCCTAACACTCTGGGAAGGCTGAGGCAGGTGGATTGCTTGAGCTCAGGAGGGCGAGACCAGCCTGAGCAACTGTGAGACCCCACTTCTACCAAAAATAGGAAAACTAGCTGGGCGCCATTGTGGGCACCTGTAGTCCCAGCTACTCACCAGGCTGAGATGAGAGGATCTCTTGAGCCCAAGAGAATGAGGTTGTTGTGAGCTATGATGATATCACAGCACTCTACCCAAGGCAACAGAGTGAGACTCTGTTTCAGAAACTAATAAAAAGACAGGGCATGATCAACACGAACTTTACAATAGTGACTACCTCAGGTGGTGGGGGTGCACGCAAGAAGATTTTAAAGCTCTAGAGGGTTTGACTGTTTAAAATGGATGTATTCTTCATGCCTTACATGCTCCACATATTTTTGTGAAGACATAGAAACAATAAAACTAGATCTTGATTGGAAGTGTCAACATGGCTCATGGCCTCGTGTGGAAATGGTTACTTTGTGCTTTGCTACTAGAGGCTGATAGAGGCTGTGCCCTGGCCCAGGTACCGTGTGCACGGACACTTGCTCACCTCTAGCTGAATATTTTGGTGTAGAATAGCATTCTCCACTAAAAAAAAAAAAACAAGGCTATAAACAAGAAAGATAAACAAGAGAGGATCTGATTCTACGTCCTAGGACAAGATAAGCCTAGGTAAGCTGTGATGTCTTATTGGCGGACAGCAAGAAGCTTTCAGGGGGTCAGAGGGAGCTTTGTGTCAGGACTGGAAAGGTGACACAGGAGGGCAGTGCCGCTGGTGTCTGAGTATTATTAATATGAACATCTAATGGAAAAATATCATTAATTTGAATGAATCCCGTTTGGGAAAGGTCCCAAGTCCATCATAAGGACGGAAAGAGTTACATGCTGTATGCTGCTAGAGAAAATCACGCCCGTCAATATCAGGTCATTTAATGAGAGCCCAGTTTCCCGCAGAGGAAAGGAGGGCATGATTTAAAGCAGCATTCTCAACCTGTGGGTCGCGACCCACAGGACCTGTATTAAAGGGTCACAGCATTAGGAAGGTTGAGAACCACTGATTTAAAGGAAAGTGCACTACTCTGATTCGTTAATTAGAACAGTACCATGCTCTCCCGGAGTAATTCAAGTAGTTTTGAAGCATTCCCGAGGAGCCTTTGCTTTGACAAAGTGTACAAAATGTCTTACAACAAGGAGAAAAATGAGCCTGCTGCATTAATACTGAGAAATATCGATCTGAGGCCAGAGGCTGGCTGGCAGGCGGAGGCCTCCAGTGTACCAGGAGCGACGTGCACCGAAGCGCTGGGCCTTCGGTACCAGCTGCAGGGTATTGCACCTGCCAAGCAGCCGGGCAGAGCCCGTGAGCAGAAGAGTTGAGGTGCCCTCAGGAGCTGGATGGCATGCTCATTCCAACTCGGTGAAATTACTGATGTCTGATCTTTTCGTACGGCTGCGAAGCTGGCGCTGTTGTGCTCCCGCTCTGCAGAGATACCCGTTACATCTTTTACTTGCATTAAAGCGTATACATACTTGGTTTGGGTCTGCCTTCTCATCAACCACTGACACTATTGTGACAGCTAGGCATGTTCCAAAAACACTACTTATCAGATACTTTGAAAAGTGTCATTAAAAATGAAAAGTATTGTGAGAGCAAATGAATCTGGGGAATGCTGTGTCAATCAGAGTTAAACAGAAGTCACTGAGATCTCCCGGCACCGTTAGTAGGAGTCACAAATCTCCATAAAGCAGTTGCATGTCGTTGGAGTTTCCCACACCAGGGTGAGCATGATTCCTTATTTCTAGCAGCCTCTCCCCCAGTTAGTGTCAGGGAACTGGATTACATCTCTCTAAGACCATTCACCGAACGGGTCATTCCCACCTCTTCACCACAAGGACCACATTTCTCATTATTGGATTTGAATTTTGGATTTGTGATAACACCGATTGGAAATACATGAAGGGAAAGAAACAATAATAAATAAATTGTTGGGGACACTGGAGAAAGTCTTAGTCATCTTCGGACAAGACGCTTTTCTGAGAGAGAACAGAATCCTCAGATTTAGAAGTGATAAACTAAAGGACAAAGCACCAATACGTTCATTCATTTGGAGATCACTTTGGGGGGGCTCCTCCTTTGGGGTAGGCATTGACTCTCGCCTAGTGTTCTAAAAATGTCTCCAGGGAGCTCACTCATGGATGAACGGGGCCTGAGTAATCAATGCAGTCGTCACAGGACAGGTGACACATGCGTGACAGAGCTATGCCCAGGATGCTGCTGGCATACAAAAAAGAAAACACACAAATTTGGGAGGAATCGGTTGTCATTTCCACTTAGCAAACTTCTCTAGCTGACTCCCTGCCTATGTTGTTATCAGGTCCAATAGCCAGAATTATGTCCTAAATGGAATTCTAGATGCCTGTCTTCCAGCCGCCCCCCGAATCTGTCTCTCTTATGTTCTTTCCTATCTAGTGGAGTAAATGCCTCTGCCAACCACCCACAAACTTGAGCCAAAATCCTTAAAACCTTTCTTTAGAGGAGAAAGCTTGCTTTGTCTTTCCAGTAAAATGCAAACCTTCCCGTTCTGTGATGTGTATCTTTGATCTCTCGGTCTCACCTCTCATCCTGCATTTAACGGCCAGCCTTTCTTCAGAGATGCCGGAATAACCTTCTAGTCTCTCTGATCAACCCACTGGTTCCTTGACTTCCATACCCAAAGCTATTCCCTCTGCAGCCATCATTTTGTAAAAATGTATGTAAAATCATGCTATCCCTGTGTAACAATCCCTCGTGGTTTCAGAGTAGAATCCCCAGTGTTAACTTGAGGCCCCAGAGTTCTGAATAATCCGCCCTCCCCTCTTCTACAGCGTCACCTCCTACAATCTTTGTCCATCGCGTGGCCGGCTTTTGTCATACCGTTAATTTCTCTGACATGCTGTGCCCATCCTGTCTAGGTTTGATGACACTTGCTGTTCACATTCCTGGATCGGCCTTATTTCATGGGTGGCAGCTGAAATGCCATCTCCTTATCTGGGTCCGCCCTGATCATCCGACCTCCTGTCCACCCCACTCTACTACTTAAGGTCACTTTATTTATTGCCTTCCTAGCACTTGTCACAATCTGAAATAATATTGGTTGTGTGAGCCTGTTGTTCTGTTTCGTTTTGTTTTGTCTGTCTCCCCGTGACAGAATGCAAGCTCCACCAAGGAAGGCAACATAAGACCAATATGTTGCTCCCCTATGTAATATATCTCCAGTGCTTTGCACAAATACATTCTCAGGGAATTCTTGGTGGATGAATGTGAAAGAATTGAGAGACCGGAGTGCGTCAGTTCATCAGGAAGTCTGGTCACTAGAGTAAAGCAGGAGCAATGAAAATGTCTACAATAGTCATTATGTATTGAATGAACTTGTACCCCAGATATGATTCTAACCACTGTATATGCATTATCTCACTTAAACCTTTACAACAGCCCTGTGAATTAGATTTTATTAGAGATGATGCAAGTGGAGCTCAGAGAGGTTAAGGAATTGTCTGAAATACAAATTGTAAGTGGAAGAGAAGGGATTCAAACTTAGGTCTGACTTCAACATTCGCCCTCCCAACACCTCTTTGCAGTTAAACTTGGGCAGAGCAGCTGGTAAGATCTGGAGAATCCTCCAGTGAAGTGTTAAACCAGCCATGTGGTACCAGGACTTCCTACCCTCCAGGTCACTCCTACAGGTCTTCTGTTTGTATAATTAAGGTGTAATAAACAAGCTTGTTAAATTATTACCTAAATTACCTTTGTAGTCTAAGTTATCTCTGGCCCCTTTTACCTGATACAAAAATATTACCCCAAGAGAAGGGACGTGAGCAGACCGAGTCTGATAAGTAAGATTGCTGACAGAGGGGAATTTAGAAGTTTCAACAAATAGAAAAAGAAGGCTCTGATAAACTTCACAGCAAAATAGGTAAGCGACTAAAAGTTATATTTGTATCTTCTCTCAATTATAGATTTGAGTCCTTGTATTAAAATAATATGCTCCCAGATTATGTAGCAAGAAGGAACCTACATGAATCTATGCTGTTGAAGTTTCTACCTTCAGCCAGCTGTGATATTACCTACCTTTTGTCAAGGCAAAGCCCAGAAAAGTTAAATATTTGCCCCTCTTTGGCCTAAAGGAGGGAGCATGTCTGTAGAGGGGTCTCTGAGTTCCAGGTGAAGTGGTTCTCCCAGTAGAACAGGTGGTTTGTAAGATGTGGCTGACAGAATGCCCCCTTTCTCATCCCAAGTCCTAATGCGTAGAACCTGTGAGCATGTTAACTTACACGATAAAATGAATCTTGGAGATGTTGTGAAAGATAGAGCCTTTGAAATGGGAAGAGTATTCTGGAGTACACAGGTGGACTCAGTCCAACCACATGGATTCTTAAGAGCAGAGAATCTTTCCCCTCTGAGGTCGGAAGGGTTGGAGAGATGCAACTTTGCTGGCTCTGGGAGGGTGAGGATCACAGGCCTAGAAATATGGGAAGTAAGCTTCTAAAAGCTAGAAAAGACAAAGAAATAGACCTCCAAAAAGAACTGAGGCCTACAGATACCTAAGATTTAGTGCAATGGCACATTTCTGACCTGCAGAACTATAAGAAAATAAATGCATGTGTTTAATCTGCTACAGTTATGGTAATTTGTTATGGTAGCGATGAAAACCTAAGATATGGAAAATTCGAATTTTAAACTCTTATTTAAATTTTATACAGAAAAATTCAAATTAGAGCATAATCCAGTAACTCAGGTAGAAAGATTTAGATGACTTTACTAAACTCAGGACTCCCTCACAAGTTAAAAACATTCATTCAGGCTCGGTGCCTGTAGCTCAACGGGCTAAGGCGCCAGCCATGTATACCTGAGCTGGCGGGTTTGAATCCAGCCTGGGCCTGCCAAACAACAATGACGGCTGCAACCAAAAAACAAAAACATTCATTCAATGAATGCTGCCCTTCTCTCTGCTGGGTCCAGCGCCTCGTTTGGTTCACTAATGAGTAACCCTAACTCCCCTTTCAAAAAGGAACACAAAATGTATGCTTCTTTGACATGTAATGTAGGACAAAATTTCATGAGAGAAGCTGTGGTTCTGACGCTAGCCAGCAGTTACTGTTTGTTTTGCCACTCTTTCTACTTTTGGGGAGTGGTGGTGAATGCAGTTATTTGCCATAAAAATGGGGTATTTATGTTAATATATAATAGGCTTATCGTTGTTACTTTTTTTTTTGAGACAGAACCTCAAGCTGTCACCCCATATAGAGTGCTGTGGCATCACAGCTCACAGCAACCTCCAACTCCTGGGCTCAAGCGAGTCTCCTGCCTCTGCGTCCCAAGTAGCTGGGATTACAGGCACCCGCCACAACGCCCGGCCATTTTTTGGTTGCAGCCGTCATTGTTGTTTGGCAGGCCCCTGGGCTCAATTCGAACCCACCAGCTCAGGTGTATGTGGCTGGCTCCTTAGCCCATTGAGCCACAGGTACCGAGCCTATCGTTGTTACTTTTAAATAAATTAACAAATATGTATATGAAAACACTCAGTTTTAATCTCTACTATGGTACCTATTGGTGTTTAATAATTTAATCTCTTATGGTACACATGTCAATAGGTACAATGCATATGAACAAAAATTCCTAGAGTTCTTTGATACTGTTCAACAGTGTAGAGGGATCCTGAGACCACAATATCTGAGAATTTCTGACTTAGAGGGTGGGAGAATTTGACTGGAAAGAATGTGTCCTCACATGTGAACATCTTTTCTAGCAGAGGTATGTTTTTAAAGAAAGATACTGAAGGAAATAACATGATAATATTGTTTTCCCATTGTAGAATGTGACATAATTTATGGAGTGCCTTCATGCACTGGAAGAGAGGCTGTGATTTCCTCTCCAACATGCGTTCTCTCTTTCTTTACTAAGAAAACAGCAATTTGGTTGAGTTTTAGTCTTGCCAGCTAATGGAAACTACCGAGACTCCCTTGCAGATAAGTCAGTACTAGCCAATGAAACAGAATTTTTATGATTAAAAGTTACTGGGCAGGGGCGGCGCCTGTGGCTCAAACGGTAGGGCTCTGGCCCCATATGCCAGAGGTGGTGGGTTCAAACCCAACCCTGGCCAAAAACAGCAAAAACAAAGAAAGTTATTGGGCAGGATATTGGAAAAGGTTTTGAAAAATAGGGAATTGATTTGTTTTCTCCTTTTGCTATTTTTCCTTTTACCATGTGAGCTCCCCTCTTATATGAGACTATGATGCATAAGCTGGAACGCAGCATCTGTACCGCAACCTCAGGACAAGGCTCCTTAAGAATGAAAAAACCCAAAATCTCGAAGTAGCTTTGGTCCCTGATAATATCAAACCACCTCACAAATTTGGGCCTACCTAATCAGGGTACTTTTGTTATTAAAAGCGAGAAATCAGTTCTTGTACTCCTTACATCATTGGCACTTGTGATTTCTCAACTCCTTGTAAGGTGGAGAGAATGTTGCTATTATTTCCAATTTATAAATGAGGAGACTGGAGGTCGGGGTGTTTAAGTGAAGCCTTCAATTGTGTCCGTGAGCTGTCATTGTATTTGTTTTTCTTTTTATTTTATTGTCAGGTTCATTGAGGGTACCAAGAACCAAGTTACACTGATTGCATTTGTTAGGTTAAGTCCCTCTTATAATTGTGTCCCACCCCCAAAAGGTGTGTCCCACACCATGACCCCCATCCCCCTCCCTCCTTCCCTGTCTCTGCTTTCCTCCCCCCACCCCTTATACTAGGTGATTCTAGTTCATTAATTGTTCTTATATCAGGATTGAGTATATAGGACTCTTGCTTCTCCATTCTTGTGATGCTTTACTAAGAATAATGTGTTCCACTTCCATCCAGGTTAATACAAAGGCTGTAAAGTCTCCATCTTTTTTAAAGGCTGAGTAGTATTCCCATGGTATACATGTACCTTAGCTTATTAATCCATTCCTGGGCTGGTGGACATTTAGGCTGTTTCCACATTTTGGTGATTGTAAATTGAGCTGCAATAAACAGTCTAGTGCAAGTGTCCTTATGATAAAAGGATTTTTTCCCTTCTGCATAGATGCCAGGTAATTGCAGGATCAAATGGGAGGTCTAGTTTCAGTTCTTTGAGGGTTCTCCATAATTCCTTCCAAAAAGGTTGTATTAGTTTGCAGTCCCACCAGCAGCATAAAAGTGTTCCCTTCTCTCCACATCCACGCCAGCATCTGCAGTTTTGAGATTTTGTGATGTGAGCCATTCTTGCTGGGGTTAGATGGTATCTCAGGGTGGTTTGATTTGCACTTTTCTAATAGTTAGGGATGATGAACATTTTTTCATATGTTTGCTAGCCATTCGTCTGCTTGTGACCTTCTTAAAAACTAATACATTGTGAAAATTTCCCTGTGTTTTAAAATATTTTTTAAAGACATAATTATTATGATTACTTTTTATTAATATATAATATTTTACACATTTATGGAGTGTATGTGTATTTTGTTACGTGCATAGAATGTATAATGATCAAATTATGATATTTGGGGTATTCATCACCTTGAGTATTTATCATTTCTACATGGCGAGAACATTTTAAGTCCTCAGTTATGGGTATTTTGAAATGTACAATACGTTGTTGGTCATTGTAGTCACCTTTCTCTGACATGGGACATTAGACTGTATCTTTCGTCAGTTTGTACCCATTAGCCAGCCTCTCTCCATCTGATCCGTGTACATCCTTCTCACCCTCTGCAATCTATCATTCTACTCCACCTCCATGAGGTCAACTCTAAATATATAATTTTAAGGGACATATTATATTTGATAATATCCTATCATATAGACATACGAGTATAATTTGTTTAACCATTTTCTATGGCAGCATGTTTTTTTCAATTTTCATACAGTAAAGCTTTATTGAATAACCCTTTTATCCATATCAAACACATTTCATGAAATAAAGGGGACAAAAACAAACCACCAAAATCCACGTCTAATTTCTTCGAACTTTACAAACTCCGTTAAAGGCAGATTTTTCTGAACAGTAAGGACTGCCTGGCATGTAAAAACTGTTAACCCTTCGGCTGTTTATTTAAAAGTAGCAATGATAACTAAACTTTTTTTTTTTTAAATCTAATCTTTGATGTAGATTAGTCATATCGAATGTGTGAGAGTGAGTGTTGCTAAGAGAACCCGAGCTTTTCCATTTTCTGATTTCGCCGTAATATAGCTTTTTATGTAACTAGCTCATATTTGTGAAGTGCTTTGAAGATGAAAGCTATTATGTAAGGGCAAAATCACTTCATAAAAATGTTACATATAAAATACAAAAATCCATAGACAGACTCTAAGATTTTCAAAGTAACATCAACTCTTTCATGTAATCATTTATAACCACCATCTTTAGACTAGTAATCCAGGATTCATTTATAGATTATTCCTGGAGTATTTTAGTGTTATCTGTTACAGTGAAATTGTTTTCACAGTCAAAGGCAGTGGTTAGGAGTGATGTTATTCTTTTTAACCATGGTTATTGAAGTTGTAGCACAATTTATAAATAGGTGAGGATAAGCAAAAATTGGCCATAAATATAAATCTTTTTTTCTGCTATCCTACATTACCAGCATGTGGATTGGTATTTTAAAGAAAAAGATTTCATCATGTGTTGTTCAGGTTGTAAAGTTGCAGCAGTAGTAAATTACAGATCATCTTATTTCTGTAGCCTATTTAAAGAAAAAGTGTACAGACGGTGTGAGTAGAGGACCTGGAGAGTTAGCTGGGTGTTAAAATGAAGATTTTCCCCGTGCACAGCTGTGAACAGTATTCTATATAGACAACATGTCATCCCCAAATTCAGGGTGTCCTGAGGTTAGCATTTGACTCGTTTCTTTTCATTTTAAAGTATTGCCTTTGAAGTTCTCTAAATTCTCACTACACCCCTCCTACATACAGATTACTAAAGCGAAGTATTACTGCTGGGTCAGGAAACTGAAACTGTATCTTCTCAGTGACTTATAATAATGACAGTCACACCTTCACACAAACACATCTCAGCTGACTGACTCCACATGCCCACCACACCCTCCTATGATACATGCTCTCTTTGGCCAGGACTGAAACACAATTAAGGTGAAATTAACAAAAGGATCCCAGAATTGTGTTCAGGCAAGGAACCCAGAATGAGGCTGAACTTCAGTTACAACTGCCATGTCATGGTTGAAGTCCAGTAATTTTGCTTTTGCTTTTATGTCTTTCTGCCGGGGTTGATGCATATTTATGCATTAAGACCTCAACTTCGGAAATTGAAAATAATTCTAAAGGATATTTTCTATGCAACCTTTAGTTTTTTCACTCTTTGCTTCCATTTGCCCCTCTTCCTGGGCTCCTCCCTCCCACCTTCCTCCATGCATTCCTGCCCCAGTCTGGCTCTGGTTGGCTTCTAGAAGTATTTAAGCCAAGGCATACATGAAGTATGACAAAATTAATGTTGTTCTAGAAATCTTTCCACTTTTTATTTTTTTTTGGCTTCTGACCTTTTTGTGCACTTGAAATTGCATTTAATATTTCATTACTACAGGTCTTTCCATTTAATTTCCTGGATTTTTTTTCACCTGAAAAAAAAATCTACAAATTTGGCTTTGCAGTACAGAATTATGGGGTCTAATAATTCTCCAGTCTATGACAGTTCAGTAACTGGTACCCTCCAGCATTTTTATTGCACACGATTTTATTGCTGAAAGGTTAGGCCATTTGACCATTTTATTTTAGGCTTATCTGTCAAACATTACTCATGGAGAATTAAAATCATGCGCCATTTCAAAGGTAACCAATGTTTAGTTATTTCTTTGAAAGGGATATCTTTAAACTCGTCATAGGAGAACCCCCTAACCTAGAAACATAATTCAACACATAGGTGTGAGCTCGGGAGGATGGGTAAGGCGGCCACATAGGTATGTCTGGTCTTTCCTGAAGCTTACTAGACAGTAGTGAAAGTAATGAATAAGTATTTCCCTAATGGTCTTTCCCTTTTAGTCACCCATAAATATTTCTAGAACATTGACCTTTAGTCAAATGGTGAATTCTTTCATCCTGACATGACAAAGAAAAGATCAGTGAGCTACTTAGGAAAACTGGTTTGCAATCCGTTTTATTTTCCAAATGGCTTACAAGTGGTCAAGAGAACTCTGAGATTGGCATTTCTTCACATTTAAGACTTTCCTGGTGATTGGGAAGTGGATGGTTGCTTTTTGCTGCTGGGCACATCCTTTTGACTGCCTGGAGACTGACCTGGCCTTGGGACTTACTGGGTGTGGAGAGCTGACCAACTGGACAGTTCCTCCTCTCTGCCTCTTACCGGGTTGTAGTAATGAAGTGTCATTGCTTCCTAGGACTTCAGGAAACACCAGATTTATTTTGCAGTCAACTAATTTGATGGGAGATTCTTGCACTGTCTGGAGTGGGAACTTCATATCACATGTGAAGAAGCAAACTTTGTATCACGTGTAAAAGTTCCTTAATGAGGTTGATGATAATACTTACTAAGGATAATTTCCCAAAGGAAAGTAAAATGTATGGCCTTTTGGACCCCTTTTATGGGGTCTCCCATTTTGCACAGATCACGTAAATGATTTCTTTTTCTTTCTTTTTTTTTTTGAGACAGAGTCTCACTTGGTCACCTATGGTAGAGTGCTGTGGCATCTTAGCTCACAGCAACCTCAAACTCTTGGGTTCAAGAGATCCTCTTGCCTTAGCCTCCCAAGTATCTGGGACTACAGGCACCCACCACAACACACCAATGATTTCTAATGATGCTAGTCACGACATTACTGTCACCACTTGGCACAGCATGTCCCTGTGGGTTTGCTCTGCCTCTCTCTTCTTTGCCGTCAGGTGTCCTGTCTGTCTAAGACCATGACAAATCCCACCCAGGAGCCTGAGGTTGCTCATTCTTTTGCCTGGGACACTATACTGTTCTTGTGGCTGCCTCCATCTCATCCTGAACACCTCCTTCAGAGAAAATTTCCTTGTCAGCCCTGTTTAGAGTAGGACTTCTCTATTTTTCTTTACTACGATATCCTTTATGTTTCCTTGATGGCTCTAGTTTCAGTTTTTAATAACTTTATTTTATTATTCCCTATCCTCCCACCATAATATTAGCTCTCTCATCTTATCATGGTGTCGCGATTTGCCATGTCTTATACTAGTTGGCAGAGAGCAGGTGCCTCACACATATTTGTTGAATCGATGCCCAAATGACCAATTTAAGCACGATTCTTGCTTCAACTAGTTGACATGACATTTTCCTTTTTGACTGTCTTTTTGGTCTATCCCCTGCTCAACTCTTAAAGAAACTGACTGATTTTGATAAAATTTGGTACAGTGCACAGTGTAAGTCCCATCCTGAATTGGATTTATAACTCAGTCTGTCATCTTGAATCTAAACAGTGGCAGATAAAACTTGACAAATGGGACTTTGAGCAGATTTCAGTACAGTTTGGTACATGGATCGATGTGCCACTTAATTGAAATGTGTGGATTCTAAATTTCACAAAACTTAACCCTGACCTTCACCCACCCAACCCTAGTTTTCCTTTTTTAATGGCGGCATTTTCTGCAAAACCTAATGTTGGAAGCTTAGATTAAAAATGTCTTGGGAGGTGAAAATCAAGAAGGAATTTTCATTGTGGGTATTTCATTTGGAAGTCCTCACATGCCCCAACCTGACTGGGTTGGTCATGGGTACAAGGACTCTTTTTTTTTTTTTTTTTTAAATTAAATCATAGCTGTGTACATTAGTGCAATCATGGGGTACAATGTGCAGGCTTCATATACAATCTGAAATATTTTCATCCAACTGTTCGACATAACTTTCAGGAGATTTTCTAGGTTATTATATGAAAACATTTGTATTCTGCATTTAGTTAGTTTCACCTATACCCTTCTAAGATACACCATAAGTGTGATCCCACCATTTGCCCTCTCTCCACCCATCCTCTCCCCTCCCTTCCCTTGCCCCTTTCCCCATAGTCTTGTGCTATGATAGGGTTAAATCCTTCATATGAAAGCTATAAATTAGCTTCATAGTAGGGCTGAGTACATTGGATACTTTTTCTTCCATTCTTGAGATACCTTGCTAAGAAGAATATGTTCCAGCTCCATCCATGTAAACATGAAAGAGGTAAAGTCTCCATCTTTCTTTAAG
>CAUYRH010019030.1:0-12561 GCA_963574655.1 Perodicticus potto
ATATAGGTACTAGTTCTTCTTTAAAGGTTTGGTAGAATTCTGACGTGAAGCCATCTGGCCCAGGCTTTTCTTTTTAGGGAGATTTTGTATAGTTGATGCTATTTCAGAACTTGATATAGGCCTGTTCAACATTTCCACTTCATTCTGGCTAACTAAGTCTTGGAAGGTGGCGTGCTTCCAAGTATTGGTCAATTTCCTTCAGATTTTCATATTTCCAAGAATAAAGTTTCTTGTAATATTCATTAAGGATTTTTTGAATTTTTGAGGAGTATGTTGTTGTTTTGTCTTTAGCATTTCTGATTGATGAAATTAGAGATTTTACTCTTTTTTTCCTGGTTAGGTTAGCCAAAGATTTATCTATTTTATTGACCTTCTCAAAAACCAACTTTTTGATTTATTGATCTGTTGTATAATTCTTTTGTTTTTCAACTTCATTTAATTCTGCTCTAATTTTGGTTATTTCTTTTCTTCTGCTGGGTTTCTGATTGGAATGTTCTTCCTTTTCCAGTTGCTTGAGATGTTCCATTAAGTTGTTAACTTCCTCTCTTTCTGTTCTCTTGAAGAAGGCTTGCAGTGCTATCAATTTCCCTCTTTGGACTGCCTTTGCAGTGTCCCAGAGGTTCTGATAATTAATGTCTTCATTATTGTTTTGTTACAAAAATTTGTATTTTCCTTCTTAATCTCATCCATGACCCATCTATCACTCAGTAGAAGGTTATTTAGCTTCCATGTTTTTGGATGAGTATGCAGATTCCTGTTGTTACTGAGTTCAACTTTTATTCCATGATGGTCCAAGAAGATGCAAGGAATAATTTCTATTCTTTTAAATTTGCTGAGGTTAGACTTATGACCTAAGATGTGATCAGTTTTGGAGTATGTTCCATGGGCTGATGAGAAGAATGTGTATTCAGTCTTGTTGGGATGAAATGTTCTGTAGATGTCTGTTAAATCCAGATGTTGAATGGTTAAGTTTAAATTTAAAATTTCTTTGCTTAGCTTCTTATTGGAGGAATTATCCAACACTGCTAAAGGAATGTTAAAATCTCTGACTACTATAGAGCTGGAGGAAATCAAGTTACTCATGTCTGTTAGAGTTTCTCTTATAAATTGAGATGCATTCTGGTGTGCATAAATGTTAATAATTGAAATCTCATCATACTGAGTATTACCCTTAACAAATATGAAGTTTCCATCCTTATCTTTCCTTACTTTTGTTGGTTTATAGCCTATTGTATCTGCAAATAAAATTGCAACACCTGCTTTTTTCTGTTTTCCATTTGCCTGGAATATAGATGACTATCCCTTCACCCTGAGTTTATATTTATCTTTTAACATAAGGTGAGATTCTTATATGCAGCAGATTACTGGCCTGAGTTTTTGTATCCAGTCAGCCAACCTATGCCTCTTTAGAGGACAATTTAAGCCATTCACATTAATTGAGAATATTGATAAGCCTGGTAGAATTTTGGGTATTGAGTTTTTCCAAAGTCCAGTGGACATTTTTAATCCTTTTGCCACTGTGGAAGTTGGAATTTGATCAAAAGTCTCTGAGTGAGTTTACTTTTATGGTGGAGGATTGTGCTGGTCATTATGGAGGATAAGTCTGAGAATATCCTGGAGAGCTGGTTTAGTTATGGCAAATTTCTTCAACATGTGAATGTCATTAAAGTATTTAATTTCTCCATCATAAATGAAACTCAGTTTAGCTGGATACAGGATCCTAGGTTGAGAGTTATTTTGTTTTAGGAGATTAAAAGTCGATGACCACCTACTTCTAGCTTGAAAGGTTTCAGCAGGGAGATCTGCAGTTATTCTAATGTTCTTCCCCTGTAGGTTATGGTTTTCTTACGTTTGGCTGCTTTCAGAATTTTCTCCTTCATATTAACGTTAGTGAAGTTAGGCTCGGTGCCTGTGGCTCAACGGGCTAAGGCGCCAGCCACGTACACCTGAGCTGGTGGGTTCGAATCCAGCCTGGGCCTGCCAAACAACCATGATGGCTGCAACCAAAAAATGGCCAGGCGTTGTGGCGGGCACCTGTAGTCCCAGCTAGTCGGGAGGCGGAGGCAGGAGACTTGCTTGAGCCCAGGAAATCAAGGTTGCTGTGAGCTGTGATGCCAGCTGTGATGTCTACCCATGGTGACAGCTTGAGGTTTTGTCTCAAAAAATAAAAAAACTTTAGTGAAGTTAATTATGAAGTGCCTGGGGGATGTCTTATTCAGGGTAAGTCATGTTGGGGTTCTGAAACTGTCTGCTATCTGAATTTCAGAATCTCTTGACATGTCTGGAAATTTCTCTTTCATAATCTCATAAAGAAGAGACTCTGTGCATTGTGAAGCCACTTTGTCATCTTCAGGGATCCCTATAAGGTGCATATATGCTCTCCAGTACGGTTCCCTCTCAGTTGACCATCGTCTCCTTTCGCCAGCACTGGAGAATCAGCACAGATCAGAAACAGCCCATGCCCTGTCCACATCCCTTGAGAAAATGCCCAAGAGTCTGGACTCCATGGGGGACAGGCTTCCTGACCTCAGGGTGAGAGTGGAGGGGAGTGCTGGGAATTCAAAATTGCAGATAAAGGATATATAGTTTTATACAGTTTTATGCCTGGCAGAAGAGTTCCATGGAACACTAGCAGGGGAAGAAGGTCCTGTTTTTAGAAGGTCTCTCCCGGGGGATAAAATGGGAGGATATTTGAACTCTGCTCACTTGTTTGTATGAAGTATCCTGCGAGCCATTTTCATGGGGGAGGGGACTCCCATCCCCTTAGTGATGGATTTTGTACCTTTTGTCTGTATCCTTGGGGTCATTGCTCACCTCAGAGGGTTGATGTGCGTTCTTCAACCTTCTCTCTTGGCTCAGATCTGAACCATCGTCTTTCTTGCTAAACTTCTGTCCTTTAACTCTCCTTCTGGATGGGAACCTCTGTGGAAAGCTGGCTCCAGTCCGCCACCTTGCCTCCACCCCTCTTAGTATCATCTTAATAAATTATATAAAGTATGTTATATACCTTTCTCTATGCTAGATAACACTATTTTTTTTGATTAAGTCATTGAGTGAAATTGGAGAATAGGAGAATGATATATTTTGAATTGGTATTTCTTTCTCAGATTAAGATTTTGAATTATTCTAGAAACCAGGTGGTGGTTCTCAAATCACAAATCCACAAAATACCGTGCAGGCATATATGCAGTATACAAGCTTACGTGTGCTAACTCTCACCCATTTTGTTTACCAGTAACATTAGGGGAGGTAAACTATAGCCAGAGAAATGCAGATTGACAAACAGTAGACGATTGGGTAAATTTTACATCATCTTAATAATATTGGGTTTTCTTATAAAGAAATGAAATATTTTTCCATTTATTTAGGTCTGTTTACTTTTCCTAACAAATACATAGTCGGAGATGAGAGAAGCATCTCATTTACTGTTCTCCTTGTCAGACCCTTGTGGCTGAATGTTTCTGAGCTACACCAACACTGAACAAATGGTAGTTAAAGTTTAGTTTCAGTGCATTACACGAAAAAATATAAAGTGACCTTTAAACTCTGTTCCATTAAGATCCACTGATCTATTTTAGAGTTTGAGTAGATCATTTTATTTATGTACTACTGAGTAACATCATGCTTGGTCACTTAGAGAATGTTGGTTCACAGAGTGATGCCAATTTCCCAAATATCAGGACATTTTATCACATGATATTATTGTACTCCTACCTATCTTTCTGAGTATGCAAAACTTGTAGGGCTGTGACCTCAACTTCTCTCATCCAAGGCACATCTCAGGATTTTTTAATCCACATGGACACCGGAGAGGAGAGGTGAACCATCATGGGGATGTGTCCCTTGGTATCACATAACAGGTGGCATTTTGGGAACATATCACATTGGATTCTGTAAACTCAGGGTTCCTGTCCTGTGGACATCCAGTACATGTGTGGTCTCCCTTTACACTCTGTGTCATCTTGTGGGATTTGGGTGAGAAGCAGGTGCTGGCATTCTCGCTACTGCTTTTCCCTGCGTGATGGAGTCTACCACAGCTGAGCCAGTGCTCTCACATCTCCTGCCAACATCCATGAACAGTGTATTTCTAACTTACCAGCTTATATAATTATGTAGGTAGGAGAGATTCTGTCTATAGCTCTTGTTTCACATTGCCAAATTTGCTCAAATAGGGTAAAATCTAAATAGTTCTGGCAGTGAGGAGAGAATACTAACATGGACACAGCTTTCTGCTGGGAGTGCAGAAGGCATTGATAAGTAGTCTGGGAAGGAAGCCCCTAGGAATTAGTAGCAGATATGTTGACCAAACTATATATCAATTGGACAATAAATAGTTCCCTATTCTTTGCCTGTCACTGAGAAAGAACTCAAACACAGTTGCCCAGAATTAGACTGCCAGAACAAAGGAAATAATTCTAAATTATTTTCTGTAAATGGACTCCATTACAGGACACCTCAACCTGGGATTGGGAACTCAAAGGAAATTTATGGATGAGCTTCCCAGGCTATGCAATCCTGAAATTACACATAAAATTGTTTGATGATTGTTGTTTAGGTGAAATACAATTCATAAGTTTTGATGTTATCAGACACAAAGATCCATGATCCCAAGAAGATTCAGCAGACTACCAAAGATTCACTCTTTATGTGACACTCAAAATAATTTGCGCCCTTTTATTGGTATACTTTAAATCTGTTCACCCCATTGAAGAAGATTGCCTTCACATATAAAAAAGACACGCAGAGAAACTAAAATAAACCCAACAAAACCTCTTCTCTCTCTCTAAATGTCGTTCTCACAGGTTCATGATGGAAGACAGTTTCTGTCATCAGTCACTTTAATGAGTGGGAAGAAGTCAGACAGATTAGTTTGTTTATTTCTGATTTTGCTCTGTGTGCAAAGACATCACTGATTTACGTTCTCTTTTTTAAAGCAGATTCCTCCCCCCAAAAAATCTTTGATTTAGAAATGTTGGAAGGTGGAGCTAGGATCCCATTGCCCACAGCATCTTCTGTGAGAGCTCCAGGGTCCCCCTCTAGGTGATTTATACGTCTGCTTCTTAGATCATTTGAAAGCCTCTGCATGGGAGCAAGTATGAACAAATTTTGAACTTGCCAGTAGGGGGAAGAATTACTGGCATAATGAAAAGCTCCAGGAATCTTCATTCCTTTCACTATTCATTCACTCTTATCTCTCTGTATTTACACTTATAAATCTCTCATTCTAAATCTCTCATGTTAAATGTATTACCTAACACTGTTTTTGTCCTGGTGTCACCTGGTTTAGGCACAGTGCTGATAATCTAACATTAGATTTTATTTTGATGAACACTGTATAATTGTGCAATAGGTAGTATTTCTGGTCTGTCCAAGGGAACTACAGAGTGAGCTTAAAGGTGGAAGGCAGTGAAGTGTGCTCAGAAGTAAGGAGCAGGAAGAGAACATATTTGTTCAACCTCACCTGTGTTTATACATAAGCTTGAGCTGAAAATAATCAGAAACATCTGAGTTAATTCCTTAAGATAAAGCTAATGCATGTATTTCCATATGTTTCCAGTAAAATCTTTCTGTGTTGGTGGATATTTAAATATTATGAAGAAAATACTCTAAGCACACTGTCATCAGGACTGTTAAATGCCAACTTCCATCACTTTGCCCACAGTTTGTGGCTGAGCTCTCCTAATGTTATTTGAATCAAATCAAATTGTATCCATGGGTCCAGCTGGCAGCCCATTTGCTCTCTGGATTCATATGTAGTGCTAATGCAATTGAACAAAGAATTAGCCACTGTGTGAGGCAGAAGCCTGGTCAGTAGCTTTTAAGTGAGAGATGAGAAAAGTCCTGTGAGATCTTTGCAGACAGGGAACAATGTGCTGTGTGGTAACCGATCTCACCCAAGAGATGCAGGAATTTACCAAGGGAGATTGAACATTCCAGGGGGCAAACTTTCTCCTGTTGTACCTGTAAGACATTACTGTTCTGGATTAAAACTGCTTTTACATGCTTAATGCATCTATTCATCCACATAAGCTGGCATAAACAATAAGCCAAAAGAAATATGGTATTTTGGCTCAAATAAGGCATCCTGAGATTAAATCAGAAGGGTGTATATTGAAATGAGATCTTCTTGGTAGTTTTTTCAGACTCTGCACTAAAATACTTATAAAGATGTCAAATGATTAAAATTCACAATGATACAGAAAACTAACATTTGGTGGGGGGGGGACACTAGCATCAGAATTCTGAAGAATGTTCAGGAATTTCCAGGTGTTGAATCAGAAAGAACAATCTGGGGAGCGTGGGAGCACGGTGCTCTGCTCATTCCTGGAAAACAATAAGCCAGGTTTCCTGAGGGAGCAAAACCCAGCAGAGGAATCAGAGAAGTAGAGCTAGGACAGGCCACCTACCTACCCAGCCCTTGCTTCCCCATTTGGTGATTTAAACATTTAAGGAGTATTTCTCTCGCCATTTGCAGAATTAAACACCAATCTCTTCTTTAGTCAGACTTTCAGTTTGTGTTTGTTGTTTTCCATTTCACCTAAAGAATTTAATTCAGGTGCATATAATTGTTTGTAACATTCACTTATCATCCTTTAAGAGTCTTTAAGATACATGATTATGTTCACTCTCATTCCTGATATTGGTAAATAAGGTTTTGCTTTTCTTTCTCTTTCTTTACCCCAATCTTGGCTTTGCATTTTTAAACAGACTCATTGAGATATGGTGCATATACTGAGTAATATACTATACAGTTGTTTTTAATATATTCAGATATATGGGCAAACATCACTGTAGTTCATTTTAGAATAGTTCCACTACCTGTGAGATAGAGAAATGTGGCTGTTTCCCACTACAATGGTAGCATTGTAATACATTGTTGCATGTATAAAAGTTATAAGGCCCCAAGACATTGTTATAATTATGACTTTATGATACTTTTATCACTCTAAAAGAAGCTGAGAGAGGAGAGCAAGTATATTACTTACCAATTTTGCGACAATAACTCATTTTTAAAAATTTATTGTTGGGGATTCATTGAGGGTACAAGAAACCAACTTACACTGTTTTTAGTCTTCCTCATCATTTCTGGGAGATTCGAATTACATACCATCTGAAAAAGTTTCCTTGGCACAATGTGGCTTCATTCCTTAACCCCTCCTTTGTGCTGTTCCTGGCAAACTCATTCCATTTCTATATATCAGAGGCCTAACACTATAGCCTATACATGTTGTTTTATGTGATTGCTTATTTTTTCCTTTTTTTTTTTTTTTTTTTGTGGCTGCACAATGTCGTTCCCCAGTGACTGGTGTGTACTGTTCCCCATACCATGATCTCACCACAGCTCATTCACCCCCTTGCTCCTTCAAGAGGCAGGAATTACATTATAATAACATTACATATTGGGATTAATTTGAAAACATAAACTCCTTTTGGAATCAACAACAGTCTGAAAGAATATTAAAAGTAATTGTATCTGGGTGCAGTGGCACACACATGCAGCCACAATTACAACAGATTTTCAGGGTTTTCACAGTTGTAACAGAATACTGAGGCCATGGGCAATGCCACAGGGCCAACTGTAATGATGACATTAGGGGGCGACTTTTCTGAAAAAATAATGAATATGTTGAATTACTGAGTATTAAATACAAAGAAATGTTAATGATGCACATGATTGTATCAAATGAAAAATTTTAAACAGATTAAATTTAGCAGAGCTTATTTGAAAGAAGAATAATTCCTGACTGGTGTAGCACTCTGAACCAGTAGAAGGTCGGCGAGCTCCACCTACTAACATGGGCTGGGAGCATTTATAAACAGGAAAAGGAAGTGACATGTGACGTCTCACAATTCATCAACTCATCCTTGAAAAAAAGGCTACATACCTTGTTGCTGAAGTCCTCCCCTTGGGAAGCTGTGCACAGACGCCAGTGCCTTGTCTGCCCTTCAAAGCAATTTCAGAGCTCTGTTTCCCAAATGGCCATGAGAGCTGCCATTGTATGAGGTCTGACAATAAGTTTGAGATCTCATCCTAGAGGAAGTGCTGCCTGCCTCATTACTGAGTTTCACTACAGGCACTTTTGAAGTACTCCCTTTGGGAAGCTCTGCACCAACACCAGTGACTAGTCCACCCTTCAGAGTGACGTTGGAGCTCTATTTTCTGGAATGGTCATCAGAGTTGATACCGCATGATAGACAAAAATGTGCAACAACAATAATAAACACCACTCAGCAAGACACTGCCACTCGTCCACACAAATGCAGCTGTGAGACACAGATACACCAATGTTATGAAAACTTACTGAGTTGTCTGTAAAGTGACAAGTCTGCAAACTTAACTATCAGAACTCCAATAAACAATAGCTGAATTGGTTATAAATACTGAGCATTTGCCTTCTTTGGGCCAATGTGAACAGTTGGCAGCTCAGCTTCTGTGATTGGTTGAGGCTCAACTGTCTGTTATAAGAAAATAATCTTCACCTGGCTTGCAGGTTGCTGTCATTCCACGTTACAGAGGAGCTTTCTGATAAATTAAATTTAATTCAACAACCACTCCCTAATGTATGGTAGCTACTTTAAATCTATCAAGGAGAGGACATATGACAGAATATAAACAACGCTAATGTGGGGATACTCTGACTCAAAGGGAAAAGAGGAAATGTCACTACAACAGGGATTTCATCACTTAATCAAACAATCCTGATTTGTATCTCACTAGTTCAGAGGCTTCAATAGGTAAAACTTACACATTTAGAACTTGGAAAGAAATAATAGCAGGGACCACCTCCCTCTACCAAAACTCTGTATTTTAATCCCACTTTTCTCTGTTTCATGCATTCTGTTACTGAGAATACTTTTTCCCTTTCACAGAAGTTTAGTAAAAAGTATCTGGTATCAAAATAGCATTAAGCAACTTTAAGCCTCTTTATTCCATTTAAAACAATGTTGCAGGTGACTTGAGTTGTTTAGAGATTTTTCTAATCTCTTCTAAAGGAAATGAATTTGATTTTTAGCTGGTGAAGCCTCCAGAGACAGTCATAACACATAGGGTGTTCCCTGAAGAATTTATTTGAATTGTCTTACTTTTATTGCATCTTGAAAAATCATTCTTTCAGAAGGCTGTTTGGGGGCCCTGTGATTCTGATTCTTGCTGTCATAAATCAATTTCCAGTAATGCTATTGGGAAACCTTTGTTCATATCATGCTTCCCAATTTGTAGAATATCTGCTCAAAAAAAAAAAAAAAGAAAAGAAAATTAGTAGAGAAATGTCCTGCGTGCTGTCACAGCTGCACTGCTTCATGAGATGAGCCCCTTCCTCTGGAGACTCAGTAGCTTCCTGAAATTCTTTGTGTGTAGATCACCTGAATTCAGTGTATTGCTGTAAATGAGGCACAGCCATTTCATCAGGAAAATTACTTTTCAGATAAAGAAATCTGTTGCATTATGTGTTGTTTCTGCTAGTGCTACTTGGTTTATGTATAATTCTAACAGAATGCATACCACATTTGTGCTTAAGTGGCATTAGTTGATCTATATAAGAAATTAACCTACATGGAGCTTAAAGATTCCTGGATTTTCAATAAAATAATTTGGGGGGACTAGGCACAGTGGCTCATGTCTATAATCTCAGCACTCTAGGAAGCCAAGGTAGAAGGATTCCTTGAGCACAAGAGTTCAAGACCAGCCTGAGCAAACATGAAACCCCATCTCTACTACAAAATAGAAAAACTAGCTGGGAATCATGGCAGTGCCTGTACTCCCAGCTACTTGGGAGGTGGAGGCAGAAGTATCATTTGAGCCCAGGAGTTTGAGGTTGCCATGAACTGTGATGATGCACTGGCACTCCACCCCAGGGCAACAGTATAATACTTGATCTCAAAAAAAATTTTTTTTCTGTATACATTATAAATTGAATGATACACTTTTCTATTAAATTAAATCAAATTTCCAATGGAAGATATTAACTATGCCGGCAACAACCTGCTCTATTTTAGCAACTGCGATACTTTTCTTTGACAAAAAGAAAACAAAAGCCCATTTGTAATTGTTGTTGCTGGAGATAAAAAAAAAGTAAACTTAAAATAATCAGGAAACTCAACTCTTGTGCATTATTTATTTATTTTTCCTAGCTGGACTCAAATTATTATAAACAGTAACTTCTTGGTTGATAGTAACTTTCTGAAAGTGTCCCTTATTTTTTCAACTTTCTTTTTTTTCCTATTCCTCTGCATCCTACATTTTATTTCACTATCCTATCAGACTTGCTTCACATGGCAGAAAACATAAGGATGAGGAATATCTCATAAGAATGAGAACCTAGTGGTCACAGTTCATATCTTTTGCATGATGCTATACCTTGCAGATGCTGGTATTAGAGATGGGTGAAATATGTAGAAATATGTATCTGAATAAGAAAAGAAAAACTATACTTCTTTCAGCCCAAGAAAGCAACTCCTTCCAGAAAAGGGGCTTGAGCTATTTCATAATAATATGAAATATGTCCTCTTCTTAAAAACGTAAGGATTTTCATTTTTATAGCTCTTATGCAATTATTTCTCAAACATTTTAATAGCTAATAAAGTTACAAAGAATCTATAGCAGTATTTTGAAATATTCTATATTAGTACATAAAGAACTTGAAATAGTGTTAAGGCTTAATATTATTCAAATAATAAAAGTAAATCATCCATAATTATAAAGAGAGGTTTTTTTAATCACAGTAATTAAAATTTACAAAATACTACTGCTGAGCAATTATGATAATGGTAATAAAAGACAGTTTTCCTCAACAAGGTCACTCTTTGAAATTTAGCTATAATAATGTAATCATTATTGGAGGGAATTAGTTTCCCAAATTTCCATCAACCATGCAAGTGTTTTTTCTTTGCTCTTTTCTTAGTAGTTTTCTGAAGAAATACACACATGCCTTGAAGAAGCGAAGGCATGTTATTTAGTTTTAAAATGGGTGATAATTCTTTTTATAGTGTGTGTGCATTTTAACTTTAATTAGAGATGTGCCTGATTTTTTCTTTTCCATGTAAACACTTTAACCAAGGCTTAACGTAGAAAGCCTGATATCCCTTACAGTATTTGGTTTTATCAAAGTTACACAATTTGTACCACAGATTTAAGCTTTCGAAGTGAGCCAATTTATCCACATAGTAAATTACTGACAGGGAATTATGAAATTCTCCGTGAGGTCCATGTCCCAACTTCTCCTTTTTCACCATATCCTCCTCCCTCTAAGCATCAGAATTAGTCCCTGCACCTGCTCTGCTTCTGAACTCAAGTCTGGTGATATTTCCTGGCTGAGGTTCAGCCCCGGAACATTCATTCTGCCTCCCTAGCTTTGCTTTTTGCTAAAGGCAGGAGCTCAGTTGCAGGCATCTTTAGCCTCTTTCTGATCATTTCCACCCTGAGTATCAACCCCGCCAGTGGAAATCCAGGCCTCAGACAGCTCCTCCAGATAGCCACCTGCCCGCTGATTCTTCCTCCAAGAGAGTGAAACACAAAAGCTCAGTTGTTCCTTCTCAAGACTTGATTCTCTCAAAGGAGCTCTCTGTTACTTTTGTGTTTTTCATATAACTCACTGCTGTCCATACTAGACCATTATTTTTAAAAGGAAAATGATATCAATTAAAAATAACTCAGTAACCAGAAGACAGATTAAAGACCCCAGTTCTTAGTAATACATAACCATAACGTTAGGCCTGGAAATGTTGCATTGTTTTAAAGCAAATACAATATTATGGACATGTAGATTATATTTGCACAATGTTGAAATGAAGCATAGGTAAGTAAGGCTATGTTAGGTCAAACCTCTGGGGAGCTCAGCTAAAAGTTTCTGTGATTACAAGAGCCATTTCCCAGAAAAACTTTGTGTGAGATTGCAAACATGTAATTCCCTTTGCAATTACTTATCCACACAGACAATCCCAAACTTAGAAGTCATTCAACTTATAATTTTTCACCTTTCCAATGGTGCAAAATTGTTGTTTTTCACTTTCAGTACAGTCTTTAATATAGCACAGGAGATACTCAACACTTTAATAGGCTTTGGGGTAGACAATTTTGCCCAACTGCACGTGGAGGTATGTGTTCTAAGCACAATTGAGGGAGGCTGGGATGAGCTCAGATGTTCAGTAGGTTTAGAGTAGTAAATGCATTTTTCATATATTTTATTTTCAATTTAGGGTGGGTCTACCAAGGTGTTACCCCACTGCAAGTTGAAGAGTTCTACATTATGTTGAATATTAAGTATTTCCCTTAGAATAGGGGTCCTCAAACTTTTTAAACACAGGGCCAGTTCACTGTCCCTCAGACTGTTGGCGGGCCAGACCATAGTTTAAAAAAAAAACAAAAAACTATGAACAAATTCCTATGCACACTCCACATAACTTATTTTGAAGTAAAAAAATAAAACGGGAACAAATACGATATTTAAAATGAAGAACAAATAAAGTTAAATCAACAAACTTACCAGGATTTCAATGGGAACTATGGGCTGGCCTGCTTTTGGCTAATGAGATGGTCAATGTCCCGTTCCATATTTGTCACTG
>CAUYRH010019033.1:0-12672 GCA_963574655.1 Perodicticus potto
CAATGTGCTGACTTTATATACAATCTGAAATATTTTCATTGAACTATTTAACATAGCCTTCATGGCCTTTTAATCACTATATGAAGACATTTATATTCTACATTTAGTAATTTTCACTTGTACCCTTGTAAGATGCACCATGTGATCCCACCAATCACCCTCCCTCCCCCCACCCCTCCTCTCCTTTGCCCCCCTCCCCATTTCTTGTGCTATAACTGGGTTTTAGCCTTCATATGAAAGCTATAAATTAGCTTCATAGTAGGGCTGACTACATTGGATACTTTTTCTTCCATTCTTGAGATACTGTGCTAAGAAGAATGTGTTCCAGCTCCATCCATGTAAACACAAAAGGGGTTAAGTCTCCATCTTTCTTTAAGGCTGCATAGTATTCCATGGTATACATGTACCACAATTTAAGGAATCATATCTTTTGTTTGTATCTAGTTTCTTTCTCATATTTTTTGGGATATATTCATGTTGTAGCATACCTGACTGCTACATTTCACTGTACAGATATATCATAATTTGTATGTCCATGCACCTGTTGATAGACATTTGTTTGTACTTGGGACTACGACAGATAATATTGTTCATAAATATGCTACAAATATTCATGATTTATATAGACGTGTTTTCATTTCTTTTGGGTAAAAAACTAGGAGTAGAAATGCTGGGTAGTATGGTTAATTTATGTTTATTTATTAATGTAGGAAACTGCCAAACTATTTTCTAAAATGTTTATACTACTTTACATTCTCATAAATAATGTGAGAATTTTACATTCCTACAAGAACTTGCTCCACTTTCTTTTCAACATTTGGTGTTACGAGTCTGTTTTAATTTTAGCCCTTCTACCGAGGGGTGGTAGTAGCTCAATGTGGTTTTAATTTGCATTTCTCTGATGATTATTGATATTGAGCACCTTTGATGTGCTTCTCGGCCATTTTTGTTTCTTGATTTGTGCCCAGGGAAATCTCTGCCTTTCCTCTACTTTTATTTTTTAATTTTTTTGTGTTTTATTTATTTGTTTGTTTTGAGACAGGGTCATATTCTGTCACCCAGGTTAGAACACAGTGGCACGTTCATAGCTTACTAAAGCCTTGAACTTTGGGCGCAAGTGATTCTTCCACCTTAACCTCTAAGTAGCTGCTACTGCAGGTGTACACCATCATGCCTGGCAAATTTTTTTCTTTCACTTTTTATAGAGACAAGATCTTGCTACATTACCCAAGTTGGTCTTGAACTCTTGGCCTTGGGTGATCCTTCTGCCTCAGTTTCCCAAAGTGCTAGGATTACAGATATAAACCACCATGCCTGGCCTATTCTTTTATTTTTACAACTTTTTTGAAATATAATTTACAAACCATGCAATTCATCTATTTAAAGTAATGATTCAATGGTTTGTCGTATATTTATAGATTTGTAGAACAATCACTATGATCTAATCCTTTATTTCTTAATGTTCACTCATTGCCATAACCTGAATTCTGGTCTCAGCCTCGATAGTGAACACTGTTTCTCTGTCATTTGGCTGTGTGGCTACAATTCGAGGAATTACTAGTATGTAACCCCTTTAGGCAATCTCACCTGCTGTCATTCAACATTTCATCAGAACTCAATTAGGTTAGTTTGATTACTATTATAAGATCAACAATCCTTTGAGTTTCAATTTTACTGGCTTCTTCCTTTGTGCACTCAATAATACTGCTATCATACTTCTATTATGGTAATATTATTACATTGTATTACAATTGAAAGTTTACATCTCTGTCTTGACCATACTAAACTTGAAGGAATTGTTTCTAATTATCATTTTGCTAAGCATAGTACCTGACAATGCAATTGGCATTGATGAGGTACTGGCTGAAAGACTCATAGATGAGTCAAATTAAATAAAAATATCTCTACCTAAACAAGAGGCTTTATTCTTTTGAGTACATGGAAGATTCTGTGAACTTATTTACATAATCAGTCTACTTTTTGTAGATTTTGTCTTTTAATTTTTGTTGTTTTAATCTCTTAAAACTGTTGTAGCACTTTATTTGTGATCCTGAATTAAGTCCCACAACTTAAAAAAATCAATTTAGTATTCATGAACTATAACATATTCAATTTTGAAATGGTCATGCAAATTAAACACTACATGCAATGCTAGACATATAATCAATGATACTTACATTAGTTGAAAATAATTTTGAATTGGAGACAAAGGGTTCTCTAAAAACTTTTATAATTAGATTTAGTTCCCTTATATATTGTCGAATTTCTGCCATAAATGCTTTTACCAAATCATAGTAAGTTTGTTCTCCTGAGGTGGAAGGCTCTTCATCAGTTAAAGATAATATATTTATATCTTCTACATCTTGATGAAACATATCCATCAATACCTATATAGTCAGAGATATGAAAAAGTATAAAAGAACATGAATCTCCAATCAAACTTGAAGTTAAAGGCCCTAAGTTTTTTGAATACAGTCCTTAAATGATAAAAAGCAGATGTACAATTGTCTCCTCTTCAGTATATTGCCACCATCCCTCCAGAACTTCTCTAAAACAAAATTCTACATCTCATATCACACATGACCCGTGCAGGTTCCCTACTAATACAAGTGTCCATCTGTCTGTCTTCACCTGCGACCTCTAACTTGCTTCAAATCCTTTCTTGAATTTTCTGACTTGGTTTTCTCTGTTCCATACCCTACCACCGTCACCTTTTCCATGACCATGCTATCTCATATTTGAGTGATTCTTATGGCCTTCTAGTTGCCACTTTTCTTACATTTATTGGGAATACATCAAAACAAGCCCTATTTTCTCCAAGAAGTTTACTATGATTACTCTTGCTGAAAATCATCTGTTTCCTTCTTGTGAACTTCTATAGTATCATTATCTCTGTAACACAATAAGATAATCGTTTATCTTATACTTTCTGCTGTTTTCATGAATAGAAGTAGTCCTCCATCAACTCTGGAGCCTTGCTTTGTTTCTCTTGTATCTCCTCTGTGTGCATACACAGTAGATACTTAAAAATATTTTATTTACTTAATTCATTAAAAATTATCAAATGTTTTATATTCATTTTAAAGAAGTTTTAAAAATATTTATTCA
This sequence comes from Perodicticus potto, assembly GCA_963574655.1. Classification (NCBI taxonomy): domain Eukaryota; kingdom Metazoa; phylum Chordata; class Mammalia; order Primates; family Lorisidae; genus Perodicticus; species Perodicticus potto. Next base: position 3,109 of record CAUYRH010019033.1, read on the forward strand.
TTTAAAAATACCAAAACATTTGAAATTCTTCTTCAGATTAGGTGATTTTTTAAGAAGTCTATATGGCCACATTCTGAAAGAACAAATAGACACTAAAGCATAATTAAGTGGATTCAGTAATTAGAAAGACTATTCCAAATCAATAAAAGCATAGTGAGGAAAATGGGATGAAATGCTTCATCAGAAAATATTTTCATTTCTGAAAAGTCATTTTCTTTTTTCTTTTCTTTTTTTTTCTAGAGATGGGGTCTCGCTCTGTCTCCCAGGCTAGAGTGCACTGGTATGGACATAGCTCACTGCAGCCTTGACTCCAGGGCTCAAGCAATCTTCCCACCTCAGCCTCCCGAATAGCTAGAACCACCGTGCTTGGCTTCATAAAACAAAAATCCCACAGCAATAACTAAAAACTTTAGATTAGTATAGATCTGGAGTTCAAGTGAAACTTCTCAGAAAATTCTGGAGCAATTTCTTTATCTCTCTGAATTTGTTTCCCTTTTATAAACTATAAACAGGATTACCTACCTTGGAGAGATACTGAAAGGACCAAATGAAATAAGCCCATATATATACTTAACTTTAAATAAATGTTTGTTCTTATCACTACTGTAAAATCATATATCTAAAGAAAGCTAGGTACGGAGGTAAAACTATTGTTTAGTGCTTTTACATTTTCAAAATTTGTTTTCAAGTAAATCCATAACCTTTAAATCTTCCAATCCAAATTAAATTTTAAGAAATTCACTATTAAGAGATAATTATTGTACTTAACCCTACTTACAGCAGTACATAAGAAAAAACTACATGCTATGTTTAAACATATTTTAGTATTATAAATCTAACATCTTAAATGATATCTTAAATGGTACCTTAAATACTTGGTATTAGATTACTAAAAATATTAACCAACATATAATAAAGAATTTTATTCTGTCTGAATGGTACCTTAGCACCCAATAAATCACAAACAGAAATTTAAGAACATAGTTCAGTCTCCTACCTTGTCAGCACACATTGCCACTTTAATATCTTGTTTTGTAATTTCATAATGCCGTATATTTCTCACATAATTCCCCACCAGTTTTAAAATGTCTGCAGAAATGTATTCTAATACTGCTACTATGTAAACAGAAACCTGGTGGTCAATTTTATAACCTAGGACCTCCTGCAAAATTAAAAGAAAAGCACATTTAAACATCATATACTATAAATTTAACACATTGGCTAAAAATAAAAAAACATGCAATTTAGCTTAATTTGTACTGAGGCCTGTGATTATCAATGACATTTAATTTTAAGTGGTTCAACTATGGATATATACTAACTATTGAAAATGTAAGCTAAGAAAAGGCAAAACAAACAGTCACTTCTGATCATGTAAAATATTTGAAAAGAACAGATTACTAAATAGATAACCCTTAAACCTATGAAGAGGAGTTCCCAAAACCTTAGTGACACATGCCTGGTATCCCCGGCTGTTGCTATGAAAAAAAAATCATGCTATGTCCCACTGAACAGTGGTAGTTGTTAAGAGCACATCAAATAGTTCTGCTTTTAGACTTCAAAGAGAATATGAGCTTTTGTGGGACTGGTTAGTTCCTATAGGATAACGAATTTTATTTTCTAAACAATCCAATTAAGGGGGGAAAAAGTCTTTGAAGTAAGTTTATTATAAGCTGGGGACAGGTTTCATTTACCTTTTAAGATATGTAAAAAAGTATTAAATGTACCATGATAATGATGTTTTAAAATAAATTGAAATGATATGCACAATTAGGAATAAATTTTGATAATAAAACTCAAAATTTAGGATCATCAACACAACATATATATACCTCAATTTCTTAATTCGCTTTGAATATCACTCAATGTATGGCCAGTGAAGCTCATGAAAAGAATTGCAAAGACATGCAATTACTAATAATGTGGTAGTTTTCCATAACTTGCGAATTTTCTCAGACCAGTTATAGGTAAATATTTTTAGCCCGAGAACTGAATGCAAAATAATCTTAACATCATCCAAGTGTTTAGCTTTAAATTTTGGAAAAGATCAAGCAGACCTAGGTTTTCTACTATTATCACTTTATTATAATACTTGTATTTTTGTTGAGATAATCAATAGTTTGTTCATTACATTAAATAAAATAGAAATCACATTATTAGTTTCCCACAGTTATTCTTTTTTTTTTTTGAGACAGAGTCTCACTATGTCACCTTCGGTAGAGGGCCATGGCGTCACAGCTCACAGCAGCCTCAAACTCTTGGGTTCAAGCGATTCTCTTGCCTCAGCCTCCCAAGTAGCTGGGACTACAGGCACCCACCACAGTGCCCAGCTATTTTTTTGGTTGCAGTTGTCATTGTTGTTTAGCAGGCCTGGGCCAGCTTGAACCTGCCAGCTCTGATGTATGTGGCAGGCAATGTAACCACTGAGCTACAGGCACCAAGCCTCCAACAGTTATTCTATTAGTTCTGAAGAAACTCAACTGATTGGCTAACTTATTTAAATGATAAGTAGGACAGGATAGTTTAGGGGACCTTTTTGTTCAAAGATTACACATAGCTCTATGGCAGTTTCACAGAGGTCCCTGCAGAAAATATGAAATTCAGAAGGACTTACAGGAATACATAGGTGTAACTGACAAGAAAGGAGGAGTTTTCTGAATTTTCTTTGTGATTCTAATATCACTTGAGATAAACAAAATCCACAATAATAACTTTCCTAGTCCTTTCAATTTGCCAATTACGACTGGTGTGAAATAACTTTAAATCATGTTTTCTGATTTATGTTTTATTATCACAGTATCCTTCCCCAACCACAAGAATCTCAGGAAAACGTACAAGAGAACTTTACTTTGCAGTTGTCTACTACCCACAAGATATATTCTTACTGTATAAAAATGGTGGGTTTTATTTTTCTTTTAAAAGGCAAGAAGGCAGTATTTCAGCTTTACCTTTAATAAAGGATGAATTTTTTCTACTGGGAGAGATAAAGGGTTTCTTCGTTTCCTCTTTTCAATAGCCGACTGGGCATCAGCTATTGCCCACTTATCAATTGGATGAGGGAAACTTTTTTGGACACGTTCCTTGGAAAATAGGAAAATAACAACTAAGCAACAAATATATTAAACAGTGCTCCTCACTTAAAATATACTTTGATATCAAAGAGTACCAAAAGCGGAGCTTTTCGCAGGTAGTATAATTTACATTACTAACATACTTAAGGCAAGAGAAAACACTATAATTATCAGTGATGGTTTTTTAATTGGGCAATTAAGAGACTAAACATTATTCTATTTTCGAGGGGGAAAAATCTCATCTTGAATTTCCTTCTCACTCTGATAACTAATGACAAGAATGAACAGAAACCAGTTCGTGCAATACTTTCATAAAATTTTAAGGAACAAGGCCTAAAATCAAGAAGCAAATATCTAAATCCAGTACTCATTCACTTGTCTTTACTTTCAATACTAATTATAAGCCCAAGTAGCATTTTGCAAATGAAACTTCTAAGAATGCTTTTATCCATCATTCAGATGTACTTAACTTCAAAACTATTTACAAATCAGCAATTCTAAAACACTGTACTTTATCTTCAAAGTCTTCCATAGGTCATTAAGTTTTAATAAATAATTCAATTTAATTTCTAAAAGTTATTGTTAAAATTTCCATTGAACTGAAAGAACACAGGTAACTATTAAGAGCTGAATTTCCTTACTTTAAGAAGCTAATGTAATTTATTTCAAACAATAGGTGCTTTCACTCTCCCAATTTTAAAAATCCACTTGTATAATGCTATAATTAAAACCAGTAGAGGTCGCCACTACAAAACTTCAACGCGTATACTTTGAATTGATCCGTTTTCAACTAATAATATTTAAAACTACTAGATGAAATTAAACATCCATTCCTAATTATAAATCTCAATGAAAAGTCTGTTGGTAGTAAAATGTAAAATGATAAACACTGCTATGTGATACTTAGGGTGAGAGTGGGGAGGAACACAATGATTCTAAAATAATATAAACAAATTTATACACTGAGTAGTTTCACTCATTCAATTTTAATAAATTTTCTCTTTATCTGTGTTCAAGACTAAATTAGCTGCCAAATAAAAAGTGATCATTTCAATTCTAATTAATGGTATTAGAAGCATGTTGAAAAAACTTAATTGTAGTTAAAAATGGAGCTCACAAACGTTTTCAACTCTAGTTGAAAAGCTATCTTCCAGGAAACACTACTATTGCCAGTTTTTATAATTCCCTTGCCCTACTACTCTTCTGCCACTTCCATGGTAAAACACTACCCAATCCACTTATCTTTTTTTTGTGTTCCAGTCGAATGCTACAAAAGCATAGTCACAGAAATCCAACAATTTCAACCACTCTACACTTCAGGTCATTAAAATCAAATGATTCTTCATCCTTACAGAAAACTCCTTTTAAATTTCTAGTTCTAGTTTCCATTTTCTACTAGTATACTTCAAACCTCTTTTTTTTCCTCCTCTCAAACTTTTGACTCCTTCAGAACTCAATTTAGATGTCTCTGCCTCTGAGAAACTTTCTCTAACCCCCAAAATCTATTAGTTTCCCTTTTCATGGTTTCCCACACATCCTTTATTTATAGTATATTGCATTATGTTATTGCCTACATACACCTGTATATCCACTAAATTTAAAGCCCTAAAAAGACAGAGGCCTTACCACCTCTATAAGATATTACAGAACTTCCTTTCTATGTGTTTATGTTTCCCTCTCTTTTAACTGGTGAGAAAGAATTCACTTACCATCTGAAACCTAAAATACATGTAACAACCGAAGTTCAAAAGATTAATGAGAATATTTTTGGAATGTTAGAAACACTTGGGCATATCCCAAGTGTTATTCTCCATACTCTCACAGGTATGAGCATAAAAGCAAAATACAGAATAATACTTTAACAACTAAAACATACTAGCTATCATATAGCATACAGGTTGACTATCCTTAATCCAATCTGAATCCTGTTAATGCTCCAAAATCCAAAACTTTCTGAGTGCTGCCTTTATGCTCAGAGGGAATTCTTTTTTGGAGCACTTCGGATTTCTGGATTTGGTGTGCTCAACTGGTTAAGTATGCGTACTGTGAATATTCATATTCTAAAATCTGAAAATATTCAAAACCCAAAATACTTCTGGTCCCCAACATTTCAAATAAGGGATATACAACCTATACAAAACTAAAATAAATTCAGTCTTCATTTTCTGATATACCATATACTCTTTCCCCTTCACTGATGTAAAAAAAAAAATGCACAGATTACATATATATAAAGTAAATACCAAACAAAATTTATCATACCTCTACATCTGAAGCACTTCGGGGCTGAGCTTGGCATAGCATATTTAATAATTGCAAAATTAATTCTTCAACATATTGAAGAGCATCATCATTAGACTCAAGAGTAGGATGAACTTGTCCCTGAACCTGTAAACAAAAAAGCAAAGTAATAAAAATGTGGGTTTCACCTAATCAAACAAGCAAAAAATTTTTCAAAAATGCAGATTTTTACTCAAGAATGTGGTCTAGCCTGCAAATATAGATTTGAATGTTACTGACTCAGAAGTCAGGAGTCTTCAGCCTTTACTCCCAGCCACAAGTACTACATACACTTATAGCATGCTCCTGGAGATTCATTTTACCTAACTGTATAATTCCAATACTTTTTTTCTTACACCATCATTACAATGAGATGCAGAAATGAGGAGAGGGTGGGGAGGCTGAGGTGGTGATCAAAGATGCGGTTTATAAAATTTTTGCCAGCAACCAGGTAGAACATTTATTCAACATTGTGCTTGGGCAAAACTGACCTTCTGTGGGTTCCCTGTCCTTTGTTTAATGCCATCTCATTCCTACTAAATGATAAACTCCAAGAAGGACATGTCTCATCAGGTTCACCAATGTATCTCTGGAATCTAGCACTGTGCAAGGCACACATAGTATAAGCTTGATAAGTATTTGTGAACACAAAGTCACTCTATATTAAAGGACACAAAATAGGACTTTGACAGTCTTCGTCACTCACTATAGGTCTGAACTGTTCCTCACTAAATGGCAAGAAAAAGCAGTTCCAGGAGATAAATAATACATGTTTCAAAACATTTTGAATTCTCCAAAGGGTGGTAGAGTGCTTACCAGATCAAAGTGCACAGTATTCAGTGACCCAGAGCGTTCAGTGTGGTTTGTCCTACTCCACCTCTATAGCAGAGAGGGTATGGCAGTCTTGGTGAATAGGGAAATTTTTATGAACAGCGTAGTATGTAATAAATTTGTAAAAGTGTATGTTAAAGGTATATATATGTATGTCTGCATACATAGGTATTCACATACTTTAAAGGCAAATATTTTAGAGTTAAATAGCATTGTAACAATTCAGAACTACATGAGGGGCTACTAGATAAATTAACCATTTAATTTTAGAGGTGAAGAAACTGAGCTCCATGAGGATTAAATCCTTTGCCTAAGCACTTCTGATCATATTCAGCATATGAATCACTAATTTGATAATTTGTCTGTTTACAAATGTCTCCACCTAGAAGATGACTGAATGGTTATATATAGTTAAAATAATGGCAAGTTTGGACTAGAACCTAGAATTTGTAATTCTGAGTTCAGGGCTCTCCCTTCACCACACCATCACATTTTGACTAATGTGTGTAGGTATCAAACCTTATAAACTTACTCCTCCCTCTTCAACACTTAGCATGACTGAACCACTTAAAACAAACAAAACTGGAATTTGACAGTAGTTTTACTTTTGTACATTTAATTGCATGCTCCCCATGGCTTAAACTATCTTCTCAGATACAAATGGCTGACACCTTCATTTTGTAGTGAATCCTACCACAGTATGGTGGGCTACTTAGATTATCTGGTTCTCAGTCAAGTTCCTTTTATTTTTGAACTCTTACATTAATAGTACAATTTACTATATTCTCTTTCTCCTTTGTTTTCCTTATTCCTTTTCCATGTCCTTACAGAGTTCATATCTTCCTCTTCCCCTTCTCCTCCTTTCTTCCATACTTTTCCCTGAGCAATCTCATCGGCTTCATTTTGAACAATCACCTATATGGATCTATCCCTACCCCTGATTTCTCTCTTGAGTTTTAGGCCCATTCTTCAAATTACATGCTGGATTATTTCCACCTATTCTACCAACACATCACATGTAAGATGAATAAAAGGACGTTACAAAAGTTGAACAAGAAAAACTACATCTCACATAGAAGGTACTTAAGATTTTCCGAGTAAGTATGTATTTTTAGGAAAAAACACAGTCCTGGAAAATGTAGCTATACATGGGGGTTACACTCCAGTCTTAGGCTCCAGCATCACATAAACTATAACTACAGATTACCATTAACTTTTAGAATTAAAGAGACTGTAGAGGTCATTCAACTCAGCACCTCTATGTAACAGACAAGGAAAAAAAAAGAGACAACCACAATCCTGTTGCTCATTAGTAATATGTAAATATTGAACCTGGGCCTCCTGTTGTCTAAGCCTGAGTTCTTTCCATAAGCCCTTCACTATCAAACCTGAAAGAATCTCTGAAGTATTCTAGTAGACCCATGAGCATATGGAGTGAAGGCTCATGGACCGTATCTATTTATATAGTGGTTTCCATATATTTATATAACTTAGCTTGAAGTATGTTGTCATACTTTATTAAACATTGCATGCCATACATGGAAATACAGTCCTATAAATCTTTATACTTTGAGAATATAAAATGATCACTGATTACAGAAAGGATACCAATGTTTTCTAATTATATACAATTATAAATATATTAAAAATGTGATATAAAACTAAAATGTGAAAGATAACATTAAAATGAAAATATTTAATCAACTATAATTCTAATTATCTTTTTAAAATGTCAAAGTCCTTTTAAGAAATGATTTAGCTAGCCCAAAACATGTTTTAGAAAGTATAAAGTGCTTTTTTTAAAAGTTCATTCTTTTCGAAGAAACCCATGTAAATATTATGATTGTTCACTGACATAACCCCATCTCCAGATGCTCTTCAATTTACACATTATGCTGAAGCAATCTAAACTATTTGCAGTTTGCTATAAAATGGCATTTTATTATACTCACGCTGTTCTCCATGCCTGTCATTCATTGTCTTTCCCTTTTATCTGCCTATGTGACCTTCAAAACCTGGATTTAACCTCATTTTGGAAAGACTTTCTTATTTCTCATCTCTTTCCAACGCAAAATTAATCTCATTCAGTTAACTGATTTATTAAATTTGTTAAATACCAGACCTTCTACTGAATAGATATACAGAGATTGGCCAAAAATAGGGCCTGCTCTTATGGGCCTCACATTTTGCTCTGTACATACGAGGAACCACACATGTTCCCTTGTCTATTTTCTCTACTGGGCAGTAAAGTTCCAACTGGGTAGGGCTTGGCATATCTATCTATCTATAGAATCATTTCTCCTTACTTTAGTGTTTTTTTTTGGAGACAGTTTCACTATGTCACCCTCGGTAGAGTGCCGTAGCATCACAGCTCACAGCAACCTCAAACTCTTGGGCTCCAGCAATTCTCTTGCCTTGGCCTCCCAAGTAGCTGGGACTACAGGCGTCCACTGCAATACCCGACTATTTTTTTGTTGCAGTTGTCATTGTTGTTTAGCTGGCCCAGGCCAGGTTCAAACCTGCCAGCTTCAGTGTATGTGGCTGGTGCCCTAACCACTGAGCTACAGGTGCCAAGCCATTTCTCCTTACTTTTCATTCCAAACCCCTGACGTTCTGGGAATACTCAGAGCCTCTGTGTTGTAGAAATGAGAAGCATAAAATATTTCTTTTTGAAAATCAAAATTAAAAAGGGTAGAGTCTGTTTGGTTGTTTGGTTGATTTTAGGAGCATAAACCCTTAAAACAGAAACCATTCAACATACAAAGGCAGTTAGAACTAAAATAGATGTCCATTAAATAGAATCAAATAAGTTAAAAACTTATTATTTTTGTTTTTATTGGTTAAAAACAATAACAACTTGATATTACTTGTAACTGTAGCACATACAATTAAGTTTAGCACTCTGTATGATCAATCAAATTTTAGAAATTCACATTCAAACTGTTTGTTTGGTGGTTACTAATATCCAAACAAAACCTATGAAGTAAATAAATCAAAGCATTAGTTTGCTTAGACAGAAAATTATGCATGGTGTTAACTGTTCTTCTAAGTTTCTGGAAATTAATCTTTATCACATTTAAATCTGTCAAATTAGGATCACAAAATTTTTTTATTTCAGATTAAAAGGAGGGTATATACAATTAGGTTACATAGTTTGCTTTTGTAAGGGTAAAGTCCAAGTTCTAGTTGTGTCTTTCACCCAGGAAGTGCACTATATACACAGTACCTGTGCAGTGCACCCATGGGGTGAAATTTACCTATCCCCTACTTGAATTTAACTGAGTTTTTCATTCATGTAAGTATGTAGTTGTTCATCTACTAGTTTTAATTTTGTACTGAGTACACATGCACTTGTTTTTATTCTTGTGATACTTCACTTAGG